>VCAZ01000101.1:1038193-1250693 GCA_005784505.1 Bagarius yarrelli
CACAATACAACAGAATCAAGTAATACAACAAAAATGCTCCCGACCAATAGGGGCTGTTGTTCCACAGATAAAGGCAATTGCACGCAGGCGTTTAGGCAGACATTCTGGATGCTTTACGGTTGTACACAAAGAGATTAAACAGTGTTAAAGTGCACTAAAAAATAAACACATTTTCCTATTAAGTTTTTACATACATTCACCGTCGAATTCTGTTACATTGTGGCTACATTCCGTCATGTCTGGCCTTGATTCCGTCATGTCTCGCCTTGATTCCGTCTCACCTTGAGTCCGTAGGGTCTCGCCTTGAGACCGTTGGGTTTCGTCTTGAGACCGTCGGGTCTCGCCCTGAGTCCGTCGGGCCTCGTCTTGAGTCTGTCGGGTCTCGCCCTGAGTCTGTCGGGTCTCGCCTTGAGTCTGTCGGGTCTCGCCTTGAGACCGTCTTGATTCCATTGTCTCACCTTAATTCCATTGTGTCTTGCCTTGATTGCGTTGTGTCTCACCTTGATTTTGTTGTGTTTCGACTTGATTCAGGCTTGATTTCAGCTTGATTCCCTTGTGACTTTGTTGTGTTTTGCTTATATTTGCTTTTTTTAATGTCATTGTCTTGTGCAATACTGGGCCACCATAGATTAAAGTCATGGTGGATAGAAAATATTGCACAACTACTATCTACCTAAACTCTGCTTTTGATGAAGTGAGCCACTTCATGGCATCGGCATTCTGTAAAAGCAATGGTCTCCTACAGCAGAATAATTTTTACTACCAGACTGCAGAAATTCTTCAAGTATCAAACATTAACTTCAAATTTCCCAGATTTTAGTTTGATTGATATCTGTGGGCTAGATAACCAAGTCTGATACATGAGTTCAGAAATCGCATACTTCCATGCTATATACTAGGCGAAACCGAGTATGCGAGACGAGTAATGTGTCCAAATCCTAAGTGCGAGAAAAGTTTCTGGTTGACCTACCACTCCTGCCCAACTTATGAAATACACATGCAATAAACAGTTTGCTATCTCATGAGCCTGCGGGAGAGACGGAATCATGTGAAAGGAAAGGGAAGCGTTGATGCTGCACTTTTCAGTGCTTTAAGTACTTTTAAAACATGGGTCCTTGCAGTTAAATTTCACTATCCAAATTTAAAGTCGCGGCACTGTGAGTTCGAATGTCAAAATCAATATCAAGATGGCGGATGCAGTACATCCGAATTTCAGTCATATTAAGTGTAACCATACTATATCGAACATAACAGTCAGAAAATATGTACTTGTTTAAATGTAGTACATACTTGATTTCAGATTGAGTTAAAGTTTTCTCTCTGTGGAATAAATGGATAAAAGGAACAGACACCAGATAGATCGAGGTCTTGTGCAGCCAATGCTTTATAGGCTCAAATCTCTTTTGGTGGCACAAAGAGGCAGGAAAGAAACTAGGCTAGTTATTAAGCAAGTCATCCAATAAACATTAATAACACTTTTCACTTTTTTCACTTACCCGACATTAGGAAAGAGGGAATTAATGTTGTGTTTCCTCCCTGTCTTCCTTTCTCTATGTATGCAATAACATGCACATCCTTTTTTTCCCCACCTCCTAATGAAATACTACTAAAAACCAAATATGGCTCAAACCAGGGCTTCTGCAAAGCTTTGGGTTGCTAGGAGAGGTTTTACATTATTCATAGCAAGCAGTCAAACTGACCTCAAAAGGTCACATTATTCCTCCTGCGGAATACAAACCAGTTTTATTAGATTGGCATAAGAATATTGTCACCAGGACCTGGATAAACTTGCCAGTCTTTGTATTTTGTGCTTTTAATAAGCTCCACCAAATAAGTCCAGTAATAATCCCAATCATATATATACAAGTAAAAGAGAGAGAGAGAGAGAGAGAGAGAGAGAGAGCAATACGTCAGAGATCAAAGGGCAAATAGCGAGCGAGAGAAAAATAACAACTTCTAGGCTTTTTTTCTATTTATACATCTCCTGTGTTTCCTTCTTATTTTTAATTGATTATGTTGGTCAATTTATATAAATTCAGCTCAGTAGCTCAGTGGTTAAGGTGCAGACCCCTGGGCTGATGGGTTTAATCCACAGCACCACCAAGCTGCCATTGCTGGACCCTCGGTAACGGATCCTCTGCAAGGACCCTAACCCTCAACTACCCAATAATAATAATAATAAAAAGAAGAAGAAGAAGAAGCCAGACCCAAGTCTATGAGAATTATTATTCCTCTGAAGTACTCCCTTCATCTTCAACACCTTAACCACCGAGATAACTTATTATTGTTATTACGACAAACTTAATTGCTTTCCAAACCCCTTTAGGATAAAGTTCTTTAAAGGCACAAGTTAAATAAAACTACAAAACTATTTTAAAGTACAGATCAAAGTATTATTAAGAACTGGAAAGTCTAAGGCACCACCAACACAATGTCTAGGTCAGGCTTCCATTCCAAACTGAAACACCAAGCCAGAAGGATAGTGATAAGAAAAGCTACCAAGAAGCCAAAGGCAAATTTGAAGAACTAGTAAGGCTTTATGGCAAGGCCTTTAGTGCACTATCTTCAAAGCTTTACACAAACCAACCAAAACACACTGTGAAGCATGGTGGTGGCAGGATTATATTGTGAAAGTGTGTATCCTCACTAAGGACTGGGTGATTGGATGCTGTCATTTATATCCAAATCTTTCAGGTCAACCTGTGCTCCTCTGCTGGACAGCTGTAGATTACTTTCAAACACAATGATTCTAAACATGACAGCATGACTAAAAGGTAGAGCACGGACATACACAGACATGAGGAATCCCTGGGATAAGAGCTGACCCGCCACACCACCGTCAACAAAGCTAAGTAAAGGTGTAAGGGTGCGGGAACGACACTATACAAATATCCCAGTTCACCAAACACTCTATATCCATAATCCTTATAGTTCTGCTCCTTTGCAAGAGAAAAAACTACAGACTGAAGGCTTGGCTAAATAAATGTATTTTCAGCCTTGACTTGAACACTGAGACTTTGTCTGAATCCCGAACACTAATTAAAAGGTTAATCACAAACACTAACTGGAAAGTTAAGCTGTTTTTAAAAAAAAAAAACGTTGCCAACCGACCAGCTGACCACGTGAGCACAGAATAGTTTCGCATGCGCGTAAAAACTAATTTTGTAGTTTTCAAGTTTGAAAATAAGGCTAGAAAAGGCTTTTGATTTCAGGCTTTAGGACAAAGAACCAACATTTATCTTAATTTTCTATAGGTACTGTTAATGTTTTCGCTTTCGAGTCGTACAATGTCTTGATGGGTTACCAAAAAACTACAGTTCTCTTAAAAGGCTCAAAATAACAGCGTATCACATAATTCTTCGATAGTGTTTGGAGGTCAGATATAATTTGGTGAATTACTAATTATTAAATTGCATGTTGGTAAAAAGCCTTTCAAAAGTGTTTCAGTGACTGAGTTTAATATAAAATCACAACAAACGGGAAAGCAAACCTGGAACAACAAACCAAGAAAAAAAAACATAGCAAAGAGCAGTTTTTCATTTTTTCTTTGGGCAATTTGTGTCCGTCTCAGCGACCAAGCGTAAACACAAAGCGCTATTTGTCGCTGTAAATGAAAGACGAATCATGCACAGACCACACTGATATGATCCCAAGATCAAATACATCTTGCAGAGGAGGAAACACTACAGAATAACCAGGAGAAAAATAGGCAAATAAAATGGCTGGTATTTGGGGTTGTTAGATATGCTAGATTGCTTTGAATATATATCGTTAAAGAGGAGTGTGAGAGACATGATACTTGGATATCCTCCTTTTTCCTTCTTGGTCTTAATAATTTAGACTCATTGGCTATATTGATAACGCAATAAATAAAAATAGCATGTTTATGTTTTATGTACACCTCCCTTAACACACACAAAAGGTAAACTGATAAAAAGATGTGTAGGCTTGCCACCTTTAACACAAAGATATGGGACTCCTGCGAGGGCCACAGCGATAACGGGCCCAGTGATAAAATAATTGAGAAATTGACTAACAACAAAGTCTTTTTTTAATTAAAATGAGCTTAGTTTTTTAATTAAAACACAGAAAACAACAGACTTCTCTAGCGGTCATATTGCCATAGCTAAAATACGCAGACAAGTGACTGAGACCAGAAAAAAATTTTTTACTTGGAGGAACTTGTGAGATGAGAATTGTATTTCATTAACCGATCCATAACTTCTTAGCTATAAGTTCAGTCTCTATTCAAAATTAAAACGGACCAAAAAAATGTATACTTTTGCATTCGCTTTCATTTCAACTTGGAAACCTTTAGAGATGAACGCGGAACCAGAGCCGAGAACTGCCATCAGTGAGTACTACCCAATCAGTGAAGCAAAAAACAATTGAGACAGGCCTCATAGACAAGCTCTGCTATCAGCTGACTAGGAGAAAAACGCAACCCAAATCCTATCAGCTAATTGGGCCCTAAGCACTCAGATTTTAAACATGGCACCTTACTTGATTTACTTAAACACTGCTTGTCTTTTTGGGGAATTTAAAACAAAGCCATAATCACCAAAATGTAAACTTAAACATGGCAATAAAAGTTGACCTAAAGGTTACCTACTGTTCTCTTTTTGATTTAAGAGAACCAGACTGAAATTATATAACAACATAAGTGAGTGATTCTGATTGCAATGAGGTTTAAAATTCTTTCTAAAAAGTCTTTTCATCATTACTGGCATTTTAACAATGAATTATTTTTAATAGCAGGCAGAAAGGACAAACTCAAACAAAATTACAACCTTAAACTAAAACGAATCATCCATTTCTTTTTTCGACCACCAAAGTCAAATTCCGTTACTTTTGATTAAATTTCCAGTCAGGGCCAGTTCATTCCGATTCTCCTCAGCCTCACCAGTTTATTCTTTAACATGTAAAATAGGTGGTGGGTGCAAAGGTCAGGGGAGGCAAATTAGAGATTCTTCTGCCTTCTGACATGGCTCTGTTGAGACGCCTTTCCAAATCTTGTTTACATCGGTGTCTACTGCTTTATCGCAGGACTTGCAAAGAATGTAAATCCAATTTGGATTCCTGAAGCACACGACCGTGTTGGGATCATACTGTAACCTTAAGTTGGAGTATGAATATCAAAATACAGACGACCTAATTACAACTACTTAATGGAAGAATTGCTAATGTGAGAGTATAATCGGACAATAAAATTGACTGAGGAACAAACAGGGGTTAGGCAAATACAATACAACAACTTATAGAAGAAGGCCATGAAGTTTTAACTTTTAGTTCTTCCGGATACCCTCCCAGACACACTGCAATTTTCCAAGATTTGGACAAACACAGGGAGTTAACCCTTAAGTGGTTGGGTTTTCCTGCTTGAAAAATATATATGAATATGCAAGATTATTGGCAGAACTAGGTTAACATTAAAAAAAAAATTATAATTAAAAAAAAATAATAATAATAAAAATATCTCCGTACTGTAAGACATAAAATTAGTGATGTTAGCAAATGTGACTGTTTTAACAATCTCCCAAAATTGTCAAACACCACCCCACTGCTGCGCTACTTACACTGGCTTCCAGTAGCATCAGATTCAAAACACTCATGTTTGCCTATAAAAGCAAAAACAGAGCAGCACCCTATCACATCCAAGCACTCTTCACTCCTCGCTTCCAATCATAACTTAAAAGGCAAGGTAGGTCTGGCTCAATCCTTTTTTCTGTTCTGGCACTGAGATGATGAAATGAGGTTCCTACCAATGTCAGAACAGTAGAGTCACTGGCTGTCTTCCAGAAACGATAGAAGATCCACTTTTTTGACATTTTAAATAAATAAATATAACAATTTCAATCTTTTTTGTGTGTTGTTATACTTTTTTTTTGTGATCTAGAGTACCAGTATTGAGCTGATCATTGATGAGACTCAAAGCACTTTTGTACATCGTTCTGGAGTGGATCTGTGAGGATGTGATAATTCAATCACAATAATATTAATAAGATCAGACATTAATGTTAAGGCAAGGAGGTCTGGGGTTCAGTCTGTGTTCCAGTTCATCCCAAAGGTGTTCAGTGGGGTTGAGTCAGAACCAGGGTTCTGTAAAAGACACGGTTTTTCCACTCCAACCAAAACCCCTCATGAAGCTCAGGGGTTTTGTGCACAGGGTCATTGCCATGCTGGAACAGTGATTGAGTCTTATTTAGTCAATTAGAATGTTAAGGCTACAGGGTATAGTATACAGAGACATCTTAGACATTGTCTCACTTGTGGAATTTGTGGATGTACTTTAAGGTGTGCACAATCTTGCCCAAATGAAACTAAATTTTGATAGGTGGATAAAATATTTCCTTTTTTTTTTCTTAAACGAACACATTTTCACAAACAGTTAATAAATATTGCGGAATATAAACCGGCTGACCAATTGAACACTGTTAAAACCAGAATTTATATTCATACCGCTTGAGCAAAACTGCAGCGCGAGCAGCAATGCTTCGCAATAGCTTTCACAAAACTAACCCATGTTCACCTTGATAAAATGACAACTGGGCTGTATTTTTCATTGTGTTTCTGATTTATTAGCCCCCCGGTTCACTTGACGCATCCAAGACCCTACTTTATCTTTCTTTAGTCTCCTTTTGACTATTCAAGTACATGCGCTGTCCACTGTGAACAAATAGCAACGATAGATCAATAAGCAGATAAGTAGTAAATTTAAAAGGCATTTCATTAGGCGGTCAGCAATCGAAGGAAAACAAGTTAACAAATGGAAACAAAGCAGTTTTCAGATGTTCAGATGTTGCAGTTAACAAAAGCCCTTGAGGCACCTGAGGTTAATATAGTTTTTCTGCAAAGTTCAGGCCTTGACTGTTTAACATTTATTTTTAAGCAGCCAGTTTAAGACAGCCCAAAGGGTGGCGAAACAGTAATAAATCTTCAGCAAAAGGTCCCTTAAGCCATTTCAGGATTTCGGTCCAAACGAGAAAAGATTTTAAAACGAAATGTGAAGAGAAAGACTTAAACTTGAGTGATTAATAAACATTAAGAGAAGGACTGATTAAAAACTTTTTAGTAATAGATACATTTTATTCTATGAAGCTACCATTATGGAACATCGTGATGCCATCTCGCAAATTTAAAGAATGCAAAAATTTATTTTAAAACCAGTGATATGTTAAGAGTATTGGGGGGGGGGGAAATAATTTGCAAAAGGATAGAATTATACAAACACAGGCAGGGTGGACAGTCCAAAATCAGACGACAACATGTCAAAAAAGTCAAATTTTAACAAAGACAGCCTCAGGAAAATCTCATTATCACGATCTGAACAACAACAGGAGTCAAAAAGTGGGGGAAAAAACAGCTTAGTAACCTCACAGACCTACAAAACTAACATACTTTATAACTTGCAACAAAGAACTGGAAGTAGCACACTTAATGAAAAAGATGATAATTAAAAGTGCGACGAATGAGAACGACAAAGTCCGTTAAAAAAAGGCCATGATCGTTGGCCAAGGTGAATCTGACTCTGTGACGTGACAAAGAAAAAAAATGGAACCTTAAAAAATAAACAACGCATGGGCAGTTACGCTTTAGACCAGTAGTACTTAACCTTGTTTTGTTTGTTGTATTTAAGGGTCCCTTTCACACTTCGTGTTTCCAGTATTGCTGGCACTGCGACCCAAACTGATGGGAGCTTCCTTAGCTGGTTCCAGTATGCCTGGGTCCTTACTGTCAGCTGCTGAGGGCGAATTAATTAGACCTTCCTGCTCCACATTATCTACCTCTTCAACCCTTTTTTCACTCTCATTTTCCTCATTCATCAACACTTCAAAGTACTCCTTCCATCTTCTCTGTACACTCTCCTCATTTGTGAGCACCTTTCCATCTCGATCCTTCCTATCTCGATCCCTCTGCCTTGCTAACCTGTACAAGTCCTTCTCTCCTTCTCTAGTGTCTAACCTAGTGTACAACTCATCATATGCCTTCTGCTCGGCCTTAGCCACTTCCCTCTTCTCTCTGTGCCGCAAATCCTTGTATTAATGTCTACTTTGCTTAGTCCTTTCCATGTCCTACCTCTTTTTGGCTCTTTCTCCGTATACTATTCTGAACTTTCTCATTTCACCACCAGGTGTCTTTATCTTTTCTCCTCCTTTTCATATGACAAACCTAGCACCTTTCTTTCTCTACCTTTCCCCATCATTGTCCCAACATTCAGCGTCCCTATTCTCAGTCCTACACTCGTGCCTTTCCTCTTCTCTTTCTGTCTATTCACACGTCATTCTCCTCTCCTCCTTTGAGTAACAGTAGCCCGATTTCAGCCGGCACCCTGTAGACTGATCCGAGATGAAAGTTCGACGGATAATTTGCATATTTAGATTTGGCAAAGTTTTACGTCGAATGCCCTTCCTGACATAACCCTCTCTATTTATCCAGGCTTGAAACTGCCACCGAAGTCACTGGCTTGTGACCCCTGTGGCTAGATGAGTGGAAAAAAAAAATTTAAATACACAGTTGTGCCAAATTATTATATATTGCTGTTGCTGTCCACCTGAGTTGACTTCATGCACCAGCGTCGCTAATTTAATGACGTTCAACCCACATTAACAGGTGAAAATCTGATCTGTCTGGTTAAACTGCACACGTTAATAATCTGATTTATTACCACGCACAAATGAGGCCTGAATCCGATCTAAAAATATTAGAATCCATGTGCTTTTTCCTGCTTACATTGTCATGAGTCATATGCGATCTGTACCACATTAGAGGAAAAAATTGGAATTGGGTCGCGCAGTGTAAATGCGTCCATTATTATGCAACCCCCCACAAACCTCACTGAGGCCCCCTTGTGGGTCGGGACACTCCTGTTGGGAACCGCTTCTTTAAAATACAATAAAATAAAATAAATAGAATTCAATAAAATAAATAGAATAATACATCCATGTGAATTCTACATTTGCAAGACATAAAAAGTTAAAACCGACCAGTAAGAGCCACAGTCAGCTTAGTCAGCAGATCAAGTGCATAAAAACACAGTAATGCTTGTGTATTATAACCTGCAGCCATGTGATGCTATTCTTTGTGCAAAATCCCATCCTACAAAACAAACATGGCACTTAACATTAGCTTAAATCTTATAAGCTAAAATATAAGCTTCTGTTGAAAGCATGAGTTGCCTCACTTTAATTTTTTAGAGCATGTTGCTTGGGGCAAGACAAGGAGCTGAACACTTGACTCGAAGAATATCAAGTGAAGCCAACATAACTTTTGGCATAAAATAATAAATTATAGCTATTCTGGCAGCTGAGTGTGTAGCGAATAACACACAACACCAATTTTATAACGCTAAACACTTATAACTGACTTGACTAAAGTAGCACTAGGTAGCATAAATGATGAAGGATCATCAAATGAGTTATGAGGAACTTGTGTGTCTGTTTAATAAAGATTTAGTGCTTATATTCAATCATGTAGTGTCAAAAGTGACTATCAAAACACAGCATATAAATAATGCGAAATATAATCAATTATTTTATCTATAAACAAGGATGAATCTTTTCCACATAAAAGATGGATCACATAAGCAGATGGGGCAGGATAAAAACCGGGGACTAAATCATGCTGTTTTGTAGCTTTGTTAAGAAAAAGGCTGAATTGATCATGTGATTAAAACCATGTGACTGTCAACGTTTAAATAACAGCAATAGCAGTTGTGTTCGTAACGCCTATAGAGGGTGCCATAATGCCTAATTGAAATAAAAGTCAAAACATGATATTCCTCACTTCTTATGGAACACAATATCACTTAAAACAATAACTTAAAGTTATAAAGGAGGACATTAATGTCCTTAAGGACTATTAGCACCACCATCTCTGATAGGGCAAAGGATGGGTTTAGATCTACCTCCTTTGGTAACCTTGAGCTCTATGTTTCTGAATTTATGGTCTCATAAAGGGAAGTCTTGAAACGATGGATCAGAATGGCTTCCATGTTAAAAACCTTCCAAAACACTGAGAGCTCAGGATTGTGCTGCTGCTTACCATGAAGTTGGATGGAGTTCTTAGGTCAGACTCTAGGTCCTTGAGGTTAGAGAAGCAACCTTTCTTCTAAGTTGCAGCAGAAATGTATACCGACATAGTTGCTACAGAAACTGGCTGGTGAATATAAAATTTCACTTTTTAGGCCTCAGGAACTTCCTGATGTAGTCTACACTGTTACTAACATATACAATTTGTGGGTACATTTGCAGGTGTAACCCAGCATGACACAGCTGTTAATTTCTGCATTGTCAAGCTCAACATTCAGTCTACACACAAGATCTGTAGTAGGAGGAAGCTTAGTGGTTATAGTGATGGCCTGCTAACTAAATAATCATGGGTTTAATCCCCAGAACTACCAAACTGTCATTGCTGGGCCTTTGAGAAAGAATGTCAAGTTCTCAGTTGTATACATGTAAGTTATTCTCACTCAGTTCTCAGTGTTTGCCAAATGTAAATGTAAATCTTTACTGCCCGGACTAAGGCTTCTAGCTTGAATATTGGGACTGTGTTCTGATATGAGAGCTGGTGTCTGCCCTCCCCAGGATGAAACCTACGTGGTGCACATCAATGCAATTGCTTTACAATAGCATCTGAAAAAACATTCAGCTCCATTTGTTAAACAGTTTCAGAGAGATGCACTTCTGTAGCAAAGAAAAAAGAGTCTCAGAGTTCAACGTTTTGTAATAAATCTCTCCAAGCAATTTACTGTCACAGCTGGGAAAGGCTCATTCCAGTTAACAGTATTGGGGTGAATTCTCTCAGTGGGAAGTTTCTCTGATTAGAAATTGGTGCCATTGGAACTAGTGGATTGAAGAAACTGGGGGCAGGGTGGCTCAAATGGTTAAGGTGCTGAGTTGTTAATCTGAAGACCAGAAACACCTGGGTTCAAGCCCCACCTCCGGCAAGTCAACCACTGTTGGGTCCTTGAGCAAGACCCTCAACCCCTCCTGCTCCAGGGGCGCTGTATCATAGCTGACCCTGCGCTCTGACCCCAACTTACTAAGATGGGATATGCGAAAAATGCATTTCATTGGTTCTGTACATGTACCTTGCACAATGAATTGAATATACTTACTTATACTTATATACTTAAGAGTAGCAAGAAAACATCACATGAACAACCTTTTCCTGATGACAACATAAAGGTGAATGTTTTCCTATTCAAGTCTAGACTGCACTGACCTGCCGGAGAAAGGGGTGGATCAGTACTTAAGATTTTAGACTTATTGTTAGACTAATTAAAAGATTGTGGGTTTGATTTTCAGGACCACCAAGCTGCCACTGGTGGGGCCCTAAACAAGGACCTTAACCCTTAAATGTTCGGATGGATAAAAATAAGTAAAATGTATGTCACTCTGTATAAGGGTGTCTGCCAAATGCCGTAAATGTAAGCGCACTGCACTGGAGGGGAATCAGTGGTCATATTAGGATCCTTTAAGTCTTTAGCATACCCAGAGGATAAAAATGACTGCTGGACAGTTTAATGGGTCAGTCTCAAAGGTCATAGATACAAGACCATAATTCACATAAAAAACTCTTAGTCTGCAGTGCCAAAACATATTTTCTTCACATAGAGCAGCTGGTTTAAGGCCATATATCTCTATTTCTATAGCCAAACACATATTATTCAAGAACCTCATAAAAATTGTTGGTGTCCTAAACCAAAAGAATATATTTACATTTCTGTGGTCTTCAGTGACAACAACACTGTTCATTAACATTTACGGCAATTGGCAGATGCCCTTGTCCAGAGCGACCTACAACTGGGCAATTGGGGGTTAAGGGTTTTGCTCAGGAGCCAAGCAGTGGCAGCTTGGCAGTTGTGGATCTTCCTGATCTGCCCGATCTCCCAAGTAGCAGTCAAACAAGGTCATGTTAAAGACTCACAGCAAACCATTGTTCAAGGCTGGTCCAGTGAGCAACATGCCATTGATGTGAACATCTTACCCATTAGTAATATAAAACATAGTGTCCTTTATAACATTATGAATTACTTGACCCAGTAGTAGTCATCTTCCAACGATGGAGATTAAACAGTAAAGTGTTCTCTTAAACTTTCTCAGTAAGCCTTTCTTTTGGAGTGGGATAGTTTGGACAGAGAATAACACGTGAGAGGCACCCAAGATTAAGTACGTTAGTGGGGAACACTCTCGCATTTTTGGGGTTGTGGGCTGATATTTTGATTATGACAAAAGACAATTGCACAAGGGCTCTCACACTGTGGACACCAGAAACACCCCACTCTGAGTAAAATTGTAACGAATAGACAACTTAGTCAGATTCTTACAATTGCTCATTTTTACCTGCCTTCAACATAACATTTAACTCTTAACTTGCTACATTATATATCTCACCTGTTTTTTTAATAAGATATTCAATGTTATAAGCCTCACCTGTCACTTTGTTTGTCTTAATTTAATTTTATGGTCATTTTTAGTGATAGTCAGTGGACAGAACAAGAATAACCAAATAAAAAATATGCACAACAATATTCGCAGAGTCTATTGCACAATAATATTTATCAGAAGGCATTTAATGCAACAAAGGCAAATGGTCAAAAAATACATTAGCCATTTAGGCAATAACGCTACACTTAGAGGCTTATTAGGTTTCTCAGTGCGCCAAGCATGACTTGGTGTCTGTCATTTCCAACACAATAAGACGCACATAAATCAGACATTTACGAAAGTTCATTACGTTATTTAGCAGACGAAATAACCTTGATGTTTGCTTGAAACATTTAACTATCCCCAAGGTAGCCATTATAGTGATAAATGCATGGTTCACTGACAGCAGCCCCAGCTTGTTTATTTACTGAGTCTGAGCTGTGTTCTCTCTCTCTCTCTCTCTCCATCACACACACATACACACATGCATATACACACACAAAACTCATACCAAGGTTTCTTAGCCGTTTGTCATTATTTTCTGCTCAGCTTCCTGCAGCTCTCCCTCTCTCTCTCTCTCTCTCTCTCTCTCTCTCGCTCGCTCGCTCTCTGTCTCTCTCTCCCTCTCGATCACACACATGCATATACACACGCAAAACTCATACCAAGGTTTCTTAACCATTTGTCATTATTTCCTGCTCAGCTTCCTGCAGCTCTCTCTCTCTCTCTCTCTCTCTCTCTATTAATACCTGGCCCCAAGGCTGTCTCTGTAATGCTTAATGTCTTCAGTTGGAGAAAGGTTGTGTATTAGACTGCAGCTGGTGGTCTCTGCTCTTGGCTGGAGGTTGGAGAAAATTAAACACCAGAAAATATTTCATTCTAACCATCGAAAGCTTGGAAAAATTTTAAGGACCACTGGACACGAGTCTAATTGTGACAATGTTTAAAACAGTAAATTTCACTGAAGAGACTACATATTTTCATATATATATTTGTCAAACAATACTTTTTATAACATTTCACTAAAAACATAATACAACCCGAATTCCGGAAAAGTGCAAAATTATTGGGTAGCTCGGGTTCCTCAGGCAAAATGTGGCAGAAAAGGGATTTAACTGACTAAGAAAATTCCAAAATTTTAAAATGCCTTTTAGAGGGATGCAGTTCTATTGAACTTAATAAAATATTGGGCCGTGATCACAGAACCATCAAAAAATTTTGTTGCAAATTGTCAACAGGGTCGAAAAAAAGCCGCAAATTAATTGCTGAAGATTTAAGTAGTATCAAATGTGAAGCTGCCAGGAACCCATTATCTTTTAGTGCTGTCATATTCCAGAACTGCAACCTACCTGGAGTGGCCAGAAGTACTAGGTGTTCAGTGCTCAAAGACATGGCCAATGTAAGGAAAGCTGAAAACCCGACCACTGCTTAACAAGACACATAAGATAAACCGTCAAGACTGGGTGCGGAAATATCTGAAGACAGGATTTTTTTCAAGGTTGTCTGGACTAATGAGATGAGAGTGACTCCTGGCAGACCAGATAGATGGGCCTGTGGCTGGATCAGTAATGGGCACAGTGTTTCAATTCAACTCAGACACCAGCAAGGTGGAGGTGGTTTACTGGTATGGGCTGGTATTCTAAAAAATGAGCTAGTTGGACCTTTTCGGAGTTAAAAACTGACTTGAAATGAACTCCCAAATATACTGCCATATTTTAAGGAGACACTTTCTTCTAAACAAAGAAGTGGTTCATTAAAAAGTCTTTTTTAAGAATCTTGAAGAAGACCATGATATTTATCCGGGACAATGCTTCATCGCATGCATCGAAGTACTCTGCGTGGCTAGCCAGTAAAGGCCCTAAAGATAAAAGAGTAACGACATGCCCTTCCTCACCTGACCTAAACCCTTGTGGGCTCTTCTTAAATGGAAGATTTATGATTTATGAGAATTTGTTACTGTGTCTAACTAACAGACGGATTACTCCATTTACACCCCACTCATTCATTTCGTTTTAGGATAAATAACATTATATCCAATAACAATTCCACGTCTAAACAGTGCATCACCTCAAGTCATGTACACATCTTATTCTTCTGAACTTTTGTAATTTAATCTTTTTAAAGCAACTATATAATTACCAGCTGATAGAAAAGCTTTTTTTTTAAACCGTTGTCCTCACACCACTTCTTACATCTCTGTGGTCAATAAGCAATCAGACACCACAAGTTCCACAGCTATCATCACTGTGGCACTAATTAAAAGTAGGTATTTCTGAGAGTAATTGCAGTCTTTGTAGACGGAGACAGATGTAAGATTAGCACTTACACATAAAGGTAATTCCAGAATAAAGATGTGTATAATATATAATGTATAAAGTCTGGGGAAAGTGGTAGTGCAATGGTTTAAGTGTGGAACTGCTAAGTTGAAGATCTGGTTCAATTTCCGGCACCACTAATTTGCCACTGCTGGGCCCCTGAGCAAGGCCCTTAACCCTCAATTGCATAAGCAAGATAAATGTAAGTCGCTCTGGATAAGGACGTATTTCAAATGCCATAAATGTAATGTAATATGATGTTTTGTCTCATTCGATCTACTTGGCAATTAAAAGTAGAATAAAAAATGTCGATTACATGTTTTAGTTTTATTTAATCACTAGCTTGCCTCATGTTATGGTGTAGTGCAAAGGTTACCCGTTACGCTTTTTTTAACCTTTATCCTGCCTTTATTAATGTTGAATTAACCAACAAATACTTTTAATTTTTTGGTTTAACCCATTTCAGCATTGTGCTGTTGCTGAAACGTTTTCAAGAAATGTGAGGAGTCGTGTTTTCCTGTAGTGGTGCTTCGCTTTGAGCTGCGGATTTCCCGCCCTTTTCTTCTCTAGTGTGAAAGCCTGTGAATGTGAGTCTGTAATATGGAATAGTGAGAGCTGTGCTACTGGAATTTAGTGCCATGGTATAAAAACAAAACATTTGCATGACACATTGGTTATTCCCCAAGAAATTACATCAGGTTGATGTAGAACGTACAGCAGGGCTGCATGATATTGTAAAAAACTGACATTGCGATATTTTCTTTATCTACGATAAATATATTGCGATATAAGATTTCACCAGAAGACTTAAACATCTCTGTTCATTATTTTAAATTGTGGTAATTTTGTAAGGGAGTAAATCTGTGTAAAATACAATACACACATTATAATAACAACAGATAAATACAATAGAACAAAGATTTAAATGAAATAATCTGTGATGAATGTTTTTTTTAGAGATTCAAGTACAGAAATGAAATAATAAAATGTAAAAATCACACTGTTTCGACTTCACTTTAAGTACAACTAATCTTAGCTAAAGCAAAGTTAAATGTGGCGGTTTTTTTTGTGCCTGAATGCTTTAAACTTGATACAAATTTTACACAATAACCTTCAAACAATGTGTAAATGACAAACTTCCACTCGATTATTAAACTTTACAATTATTCTATAAATCACATGTGTTATGATCAGTGGTGCAGTAAAATATAATTCACACATGACATTACACATCCTGAAATATGACTATTACAGATGCACACACACTCGTACACTCGAAGTCACTGGAATAACCGGTTTAAATGGAGTAATTTTTCATTAGCTCTGGTTGCGAGAAAAGCTTTATTCCAACTCTTTGAACCGATAAAAGTGTTCACATTGAAATTGGACTTTTATAGTAATTGTAATCGGAATACAATGCCCCGTGTAAATGCATCTAATCTCGCTCAACTAAAAATTCATGAACTTTTGAAATTTGATCTTTTCTTTTAAACTCCCCTTTCTTGGCCCCGATATACCCCCCTGAAGGCATGCCTCACCCCGTGGCAAATTTTGCATCTAAACGTTTTTTGTTTTTTTTTTAAGAATTAAGATCCAAACATTCAATTCATTTCTGTTGCTGTTATGTCACTAAATCTTTACTGTGTATATATCAATAAGACAGACTTGATGTTTTAACACACACTGTTAATAAATTTGTGCAGCTTGCAGTTGTTTATTGTGCAAACCAGGCTGAATGTGAATAAGTGGACATATGGTGACATGAACCATGATATTTAGCATTGTGTGCTTAATAATTGTAAGGTAAATAAATTCTAGTCTAAATTTAATATAGAAAGTTTTATGTTCTACAAAAGATTGGCTGGGTTTATAAAATGCATTCTTTAATTTACTTTTAATTACTATGATAAATTTCAGAGTCTGATCATTACAAGCTGAAACGTGCGTGATTAGCATTAACTAAAGTGGAAGGCAGCAGTTACATGTTACATGTGGCTTTATTGGAACTGTGTGTGTGTGTGTGTGTGTGTGTGTAAGTAAAAAGGCTAAAAAGTCTTCTAGTGACAGTAATAACTGTCTAAATAAATAAGGGGGGGCCTCCTACTTATTTCCCTATTTATTCACTTCACAGTCTTATGCGACTAAAAGCCTCCCTTTTTAAATCACATTTTATTTGCCCCTTAGTCTGAGTGGCATTACTTTTTTTTATAGCTTTTTGCCTGCTTTTAACTACCAGGTTTGTGCACACTGTAAATAATGAAAGAAAGAAAAAAAATAAATAAGAGAGATTGTTTTTTTTGTTTTTTTTAATAAGATTCTATATTAATCTATGTTACACATAGCAGAGGTAATAGAACGAGAGGAAAGACATCTGCTAACATCGGAAACTGTCATCGTTCGGAACAAATTGGATGATAGCATGGAAATGTTTGCTGCTATTTCCATTTAAGGTCTTCTTTGGATTTTGCTCTTCTAATACCCTTCCATACCTCCTGTACAATTTTCTGACTTGCATCATTTATCAATGCGCCAACATCTTAATACATTATTCTTCCAAATCTGGGCATGTGTGGGGTCCATGCTGTCCATGACCTGATGTTCTTGATGATCCGCCAGATGAGGAAAGGCATCTTTAATACTTAGCATTCATAATAACCGTGTTGGCCTGTAGCATGCAATTCAAACAGCTTTTGGCTTCAAAGGCCAATGACATTATTTCAGATTTGTTTAAAATCAGTTCTGCTATCATAAATATTCAAGTCACTTACTATCTGACCTTGTTGGCGGTCATATCTACTTATCGATGACTCTACGTCTCTGCTGTGTCTGGGGAAGTTTGGTTCTTCTTCTTAATTTAGCCCTATCATCGTCTACTAATGGTTTGGCAACTGCACTTTCACAACAGCAAGGCCACCGGAGGAACACATTTATGGCAAAAAAAAACTTTGTCTTACAGGACATCCATCTTCCATTCACATTGTACGTGGAAAGCTCACAAAATCACAGCAGACTGCAATCATTTAACACAGTGACTTTTTACCAGACTGCCATCAGGCAGACAGTACAACAGCATTCAATCCAGAATCATTCAATCCATGTTGAAGAACCATTTCTGCCTGCAGGCCATTAGGATCCTGAATAAACTTTAATCCAGTCATTACTTCTTCTCTGACACATTCACTTATGCCTCTAGGACCACTCTTGCTTCCAAACACTGGTCACCTCACTGACAGCTCCTCATATCACCTGTAATATTTCTAAAGGCGTTACCACCACTTTACTGCCGCTAAGGACTCAGTCGAGTCTCTGGGTGGTATACTGGTTAAATGTATTTACTAACTAATTTTTTTTATTTCTGCGTTTTACTGCCGAATTTTATACTGTCTTTCAACAGATGCTCAAATACTACATAGCCCAATGTGAACAGTTTGCAGTTCTGCACCTAACTACATATTCCACAGTAAAATGGCCAGATTTTAGCTGACTGGAAGGTCATAGGTTGAATTCACCAGGAATGAGTTGCAGTTCCTGCTTGTTTTCTAACCATCGCTGTCCACTTCTGATTATCAGGTCTGAATTCAGTCAATCAGAAGCTGGGAGATACCAGATGTGGGGATACAAGGGGGTCATAATTTTTCTTTAAATAGCTGCTAAAATACTCCATAGTCCGATGTCTAGAATTTGCAGATCTGCACCTAACTACATATTGTGAGAAGTGGTAGATTTTGGCTGATTGGAGGGTCATGGGTTGAATTCTCTGTAAAGGGCAACCCATGTTTCAAAGGCTGCTTTGTCCTGCTTGTTTTCTAAGTATTTCTGCCCTGGCCAATGCTGATTACCTGGATTAGGTGTGAATTCAGTCGATTAGAATGGGAAGTGATAGTGCAGTGGTTAAGGTGTTGGACTGCTAATTTGATCGGGGTTAATTTCCAGCCCCACCAAGTTGGGCCCCTGAAAAAGTCCTCTAACCCCCAATTGCTCAGTTGTATAATAGATATAAATGTAAGCCGCTCTGGATAAGGTTGTCTACCAAATGCTGTAAATGTAGAAGCTGGGAGATACCAGATGTGGGGATACAAGGTATCAAAGACACTAGAAAGCAAGCATAGCAACCCTTCCTTTTAAAAATATAATAGTTAATTCTAACGCTGCAGGGCAGAAAAGGGAACCAGGTTGGCCATGCAAAAGATTTTCATGATCATTATTGGCTGCAGGTGCCTCACATGATCCAAGTTAGCCATAACTCTTTTTAAATAGTAAGACTATCAAGGCTAGTATCTACCAGCTTCTGACTAAACACACCAGGATTTAGGTAATCCAAGTGTGTGGGGCAGGAATAGTTGGAAACAAGTAGTTAGCTCCCCAGCCACTTTATTTAAAAGACCTGTCATTTATTTAGTTATCAAATTAACCAATCATGTAGCAGCAGCAGTGCATAAAATTATGCAAACCCAGACTATAATGGCAAGTTAATGTGTACATCAAACATCAAAACAGAGGAAAAGGTGATAGCAATAACCCTAAATAAGGCATTATTGTTGGTGCCTGATGAGCTGGTTTGACTGTTTTAGAAACTGTAGCTTTCATGAGATTTTCACACACACGCATCTTACACAGAATGGTGTGAAAGCCACAAACAATGCTGTGTCTGGCAGGTCTGCGGGTTAAAAAAAGCTGTTAAAAAGAAAGCGCATAGAAGAATCAGCAGGACTGAGACTGAGCTAACAGGGAGTCTATAGTAATTTAAAAATGCAATTTTTACACTACAAAAATTCGGTGAGTAGAAAATCAGCTCAGAATGCACAACACATCAAACCTTGAGGTGAATATATTCTTATAACAGCAAGAATCAACTCCTGTAGGCCAGGAACATAAATCTAAGGATATCATAGACTCGGATTCCCAAACTGAACATCTGGAGACTTACCTTTTAATTTCCCCCATTTTCATATGTATATATTTTTTGTAGCTGTAAATTACCTGAACTTTAAACCATGGAACTGTGGGGAACGCGGTAGCTCAGTGGTTAAAACCTAGGCAGATCATGGCATCACCATGCTGCCCTAGAGCAAGCACCGTCACCAGCAACTGCTCAGTATAATAAAAAAAAAAATTAAGGGTAAATGTAAGTTATTTTAGATAGCCAAACGTTAGAAATGTAAAACAGCTACAACCTGGTAAAGGACTGGGTTTAAAAATATTAAATTTAAATTAAATTAAATTTTACGTTTTTCAGCCATACTTTGGGGTATCTGTAGCACCAAAAATGTGTACCAACTGTATACAAATGTCTTTGGAGTCCATAATTCTTTATCAGAATAAATAACCCTATATGAACAGCTCTATAACATTTAGTCGAAAAAGAGATGGACATTTAAACCAAAATGACCAATAACACCAGAATAACATTTAACCAAGCACCAAACAATGTTGAGGTGGCTACACAGCTTCTGTTTCTGCCAGGCTGATGCAATCAGTCTGTGGACATGTTGTTGCATTGTCATTATCACTGGAAAACCTGTCCTTGTAGGTGGAGTTACTCAGATAGTAATGATATCATACATCATCTGCAGCTCAGACACAGATTGACAGCTTTTCTCTGTAAGTGTCTAAACTACACAAACAATTCCCCAGAGTTAAGAAAACCACCAAAAATTATGGGCAAGCTTTGGAACCCTAACCTGGAGCTACAATTGCCACAACACAAAGTATAAATTAAATAAGTTTCTTTTAAATAAGTAGAACTAAGTAACAAATGCTTAGCGGAAGCACATTTTCCATCGGCCATCTTCAAGTCGTTCTACCAAATTCTGAGCTTTGGCTGGGCTACTTAAGGACAAAAACCTGATGAAAACCTACTCTAGCATTGGTTAGACCTTCAGTATGTTCAAATTTGTTATGGATCTCTATGTATATAGTTGCATTCATTGTTCCTTTAATTCTGGACATGTCTTTGATATTTAAATGCACTCCAAATCATGGAAAGTAAAAGCTCAGTGGTTAAGGTGTTGGACTACTCAGTTGGATTAAAAAGGTGTCTGCCAAATGCTAGAAATGTAAATAAAATATACCTGCACCAAGGGTCATTGGTACAAAAAGTAATTTTCTTTTTCTAATTTCTCCAAATAAAATATTTGACCTCTTAATCAAATTCATTTTACTGAAAAGAGGTTTATATTTAGTTTAGCGGTGTCTCGTCTTTTCACCTGTTTAATTAATTGGCCATGGCTTTTGGTAGACTTCTTTATAAAACACACATTTTAATTGAAAAAATGAACAAAAACTTTAAAAATAAGTTAACCCTTAAAGGTGTAGTGGGACATCTTGAAAAATGGTAACTGTAGGCTGATAGCACTGAAAGCTTTTGGACCCTTGCTATCCAAATCTACCCCTTCTGAATGTATGAAAATGCACAGATTAGACAACCAAAGACAACGTTACCACAATACTTCAATTGTCATTTACTGGGTGAGAAAACTTTATATTACAGCAGTTAGTAACAGTACTAAAATACCAAACAGTACCAGATTACACTGTACTGTAGTTGTAGCTGAGCTTATTTGTAAAGGTACCCAAACTACATAAGCTATGAGTTACTATCAAAACACACCAAAATTAAATCACACCATATTCTTACCTGTCCAAAAGAAATACTGTGACCATGACATCATCTTTCAGAGCCTGTAGTCGACTGCAGTGTGAAACTGCAACACCAAAATTTCATTTGTTAAAAAACGCTGATAAGAGAGTTGCCAGAAGGAGTTGATGGTTTCCTTTCTGTCGTTCACTCCAACATTGTGTCGAGTGAGGATAGTAGGGTTAACGTCTCTGAGCCCGATGTACCTCTGATTTATTTTGAAAAGGTCAATGAAATTGGACAAGCAGAATTTCAAGTGGCGTATTTTCATCAACTGGTGTGCCTTCAGCAAAGAGGACCCACAGAGATGCGGCATCAGGTCAGTGCTTTCCTTTCTTCAAGCAGGGCTTAAGACGCACCTATCTGCCTTCACCATTAGGGTGTACTTGTCTGCTATTTTGGCGTACCTTGACACTTTAGGGGGCAGATCGGTGGAGAAGCATGATCTGGTGATTAGGTAAAAAAAGAGGATCCCCGAAAGGCTTAGTCATTCACAAGCAAGGACTGTTCACAACAGATTGCGAACAACATTTCTTAACTTACAATCACAAGAAATGTAATTTCAGAAGATGTAAAACCAGAAGATTTTGTGAATCCGGCAAAATCGCTGCATGTAAGCAGCAAGGCCGAAAACCACGCCATGACCTTCGTTTCCTCAGACGGCAGACGGAGTCGCAACATAATCTTGTAATTTGTTATTTGATCAATTATATTTGTTACATTACAGAAAGATCAGTTTGATGCCAAACACTAAAAGATTTGAATAGCATTAAAAAGTCTTTCATTAAATTTCCTTAAAAACTCTGCATGTTTTATTAGAAAGATGTTTTAATAAGAACAGAAAACATTTTATAAGAATGTTCAAAAAAACATACACAATGAAAATACAAGGTATAATTAGTTTCAAGGTAATACATAATTATGCTTTTTGCTTTAGAAACAACAACTCAGGCGTGCTGCACAGCATGTGTTCTGTGTGGACCATATGGTATTTCTCCATCCATCAGAAATTCCATCTCTCAATCTACAACTACATCACAGGATTTACAAGTTTTAATCCTTCTAACCATATTTATTTTAAACATAAGTTTGACCAAACTTGTTTACCACTAGGTCTTTGCCGTGATCTTGAGTATACTGTGCTTCTTTTTTTTTTTGGCATGATTCACATTGCTGATTTGCAGAATGTTAATAAGTTTTGCTGCAACCCTATAATTTGAAGGTTCTTAGCCTTCAAACAAGCTCTTTTTATTGGTCGGTGACCATTTACTCATTCTGTCCTTTAACACAGGAGCGCAAGAATGCTACACCTGCAACGTTTTGGCCTTCCCACCCACTACTTGGGTATCACTTACTGTATAGCTAATTGAAGGGAGACGATAAAGGCTACCACATGCTTCCACCACTAACTGCATCAATTTTACCCACAGTATGAGAATGAAGGATTAAGATCCTTCTTTTAACATACTGTACATGAGCTTACAAATAGCTGTTACTGGGTAATGGCATTCTGGCACTTTGACCTATCAATTATAATGACATCCTCCCACCCATGGAGCATGCTTTATTTCTTGGTTTACTGGCCATGGGTAGCTGTGGCATCATTAAGATTCAAACCCATAAATGCTAGGCGGGAGGGAAAATACTTGGGATTGCCTTGCAATGTGTTAGCATCGGAGCCATTTTTTAATCTGCAAAAGCTGATCACTCTGTAAGGGAACTGACTGACATTTTGACACCTCAGCTGGTGTATGACAACTTTCTGCCAATCAAGTGTGGTTAGCAAGCCATTTTCTGCTAGACCTGTGCAAATCATCGCTAGACAGGAGGGTGCGGAATAGATCAATGTTGTCTGCTTCAACTTTCCATCACAAAAAGTCAGCCTTTCTTGCCACCCAACAAATTAGGGTACAAGAAAACTGGAAACACTTTAGGACGTTGGTTGTTTTAACTGTCTCATCTCTTCATGCTATATAGTCCAGATCTACCCCTCATACAGTAGGCATTTAGGGTCACTAAAGAGTTACTCTTGCTATTGAGGTGTCCTAGCAATACATAATTACAGTGCTGTGGAACATTACAAGACCTGTTTTATAAATGCAAATTTTATTACTAAAAAAAATCTTATAAAACTGCAAAAAAAAAAAAAAGTTTGCCAAATAATGTTTAATTTATTTTCATTTATAATATTTCAAGTTAATCATTTAGAAGGCATATCTGCCTTACAGCATTCAAATGTCATTTCAACACATTTGCAAAGCACCGCGTATGATATTTTATAAATATTTAGTAAATAGTATATCATTATAGTTTCCTACATTGATACGCAACATGAGCCGAGAGGTGCACTTGAAGAACAAGTCTGCATTCCTACTATTTTTGTCAGTCATTTAAAAGACATCCATCGAATAACGCCTTGTTTTAGCAGTTCAAGCTTCTATGGCCTTCTAAGCACTACTGTGGCTCATTATTGCTGCAGTCACATCTAAAAAGCTCTGGAGAAGAGAAGATTTAAATCAATAAAAACTTGATATACAGGGCACATCTTCCTGAGAAGACATCCTGACTATCAATGTGTTTTGCAGTTGTGTGTGTGTGTGTGTGTGCAAGTTGTTAAGATAGTCCCAAAATGAGGGGGGAAAGAGAACAAGGTATTGTGCTAATCAGAAGGTTGGTATGTCCTGTGGAATTGAACCAAAAGGAGGGGTTGGAGTTGGAGTGGTGGGGTGAGTGAAGGGAAGGAGAGGACATTTGTACCAGGAAAGGGTATGAAAAGACAGAATGGATAAAAACACCCAGCATAATTCATGGTCTTCAGGAGGAAGGAGAGTGCATAGGACCTGAATAATGAAAGCCAAATGAGCCATTTACAATGCCAGACAGGTCTTCAGCACAGAGCTCATTCAAAGATTATTCAAAAAGTTTACCTTATAAATTGACATTGTATATCCAGACGAGTTACATGGCCAGGGGAAGAAATATACTAAAATAACAATAAAGGAGCAGGCACGCTACTTACCCTGCATCCTTTTTAACCTTAAAAAGCTGTGCTGTCAAAGGGTTTTTTTCTGTACCGAGAAGCAAGATTATAAAAGATATGAAAGTAAGGCACCGATATTGCACCCAGCTGTTTTTCAGAGCTGGCAGTGATGAGCTGGATTTAAATTCCACACATATATGATCATAGTTATTACACATTCACATACATGATCATAGTTATACAATTAAGTGAGAAAACTATACAGTAAAAATAGAATAAACCATAAGCATAATATAATAAAAATAAAATGTAAAACAAATATATATATATAAATATATACTGTGTGTTGCATATGCTGAATAGAGTATAAAGTGCAGTTGTGCATGAGTTTCTGGTATAAAAGGGACATCATGTTCCTATCATTAGTGTCACATTCTTTTAAGTACATTTACATCAATTAGCATACACCCTTATTCAGGGCAACTTTCATTTTTCATTATATAACGGAAAAGGGCCTTTCTCAGGGGCTCCAACACCCTAACCACTAAGCTACCACCTCTGTTCGTCCCCTTCAGCAGTCCAACACCTTAACCAATAAGCTAATACCTCCGTTTGTCCCCTTCAGCAGTCCAACACATTAACCAATAAGCTACCACCCCTGTTTGTCCCCTTCAGCAGTCCAAAACCTTAACCACTTAACTCCCACCTCTGTTCATCCCTTCAGCAGTCCAACACCTTAACCAATTAGCTAACACCTCTGTTTGTCCCCTTCAGCAGTCCAACACATTAACGAATAAGCTACCACCTCTGTTTGTCCCCTTCAGCAGTCTAAAACCTTAACCACTAAGCTACCATCTCCTCTTGCTCCCTTCAACAGTCCAACAACTTAACCACTAAGCTACCGCCTCCCCTTGTCCTCTTTAGCAGTTGAACACCTTAACCACTAAGCTACCACCTCCCTCTGTCCCCTGTCCCCTTATCGCTTACTCGTTTGTCTATCCAAAGAGACACTAGGTAAATTTTTATATCATCAGGAACCGTTTTAAAGTTGTAGCAATGCGAGAAGTGTTTAAAGCTTGATTATCCTCAAAGCCCATGAGAATCAGGACAATAATCACAGTGTTCTTCTCCGAGCGTATATTTCCCTGTGTGACAGGAGCTGGATGCTGAGTGCCGGTGTGATCGGTGTGTGTGCGCTGCTAGGGGGGATGAATCATGCCTTGCCTTAGTCCTATCACAGTTCCTCACACAGCTTTTATCAATCCACTGCGAGGGCCCAGAGGTGCCCTTGAAGAGCGTTTGTGTTCATATTTCTTCTAGCAGTGTCCCTACTGTTTGCCTTCTGTTTGATGAGGTGTGTGAATGTGTGCAGAGGCCTGTGTGTGTGTGTGTGTGTGTGTTTGTGAATGGACCTCTACCACTTCACAAGACCCTGAATGCATTGTTTCTCAACCTTGCAGAACAACAAAAAAAAGAAACAGGGGAAATGAAACGTCTTTGTGAAAACCTGAAGTCACGTGAAGGTGAACAATGAAAAAGTCAAACGCTGTATCCTTATTTCTCTGGGGAAATATTTACTTCGACATTTACTTTACACATCTGTGTATCTATGGTCAGGACCTCGTTGTATTAGGAGGCATGCACCGATCAGATGCATTTTTACAGTTAAAAGCAATCTAGATCAGATTTTTACAATCTCAAGGATATGTGCACCAGGAGCCAATGCACCATTTTAACTCCATACTTCGCATTTTTATATCAGCTTTTTTATGCTTTCTGGTTCTTCCAGATGCTCAAAGAATTTCCTTTTTTCTACATTCCCCAGAAAAAAACAAAAAAAAATTTAAGAATCCTTAGAACGTGGATGCGGTTAGACTACGGCTCCGTCTGAAATTTTATACTGTATAGTATGCAAGGTGAGAATTATGTCCAAGATCCTTAGTATGCTCGATATGCCACGTTGAATCACTACTTTTGTTTGGATTATGGGGTACACATAGAATGGACACTTTACTTTCCCATGAGTTCACAGGAAAGACGACTCGTCATATACAGAAATAGCGAAAAGCATTGACGCGGCTCAAGTTGTTAAAGTAAAGCAGATCGTTCCCTGTAGTTGAATTGCACTCGTTTAACATCGTTAAAGTTAAACATAATCTAACTTTTAATTGCTGTGACGTCACGTGTCACATGTCGAGGTCAACATGGCAGATGTCGTATGTTCAAATTTCATTTGTACTAACTGAACTATACAGAACATTCTTTTTTTTAATGATTGGGAAGTACGTACTTAAACAAAACACCTACTTAAGCAGTATGTGATTTTGGATGGTGTTTCTCATCTTTGATCTTGTGTGAGACTTTTTTTTTTTCCCCCAGCAAAGCAGATAAGCTTCCCATTTGCCATGTTTAACAAAGAATAATGGCGGTTGATCATCAGCATTTTAATGCCAAACCTCAAGCCTTTAACCAGGAGGCAAAACAGTCGAGTTTGCAGTACAGTGTTACTTACTGTTTGCTGAGACTATTGGTTGCTATACCCGCACTCTCTCTCTCTCTTTACTCTGTTAGTATCTCTCTTTCTCGCTCTCTCACACATACTGTTAGTATCTCTCTCTTTTCCTCCATTTCTCTTTTTTTGGCGCGTCTTCCTTCTTTCCTTTCTTCCTTTCCGCAGTATCTCTCTGTGTCTGTCCATTATGTTTTCATCCCTCTCTCTCTCTACATGTCCTTTTCTTTTTCCCTCCATTTAATTCCCCTTCTCTTGTTTTATTCTTTCTTTCCTTCAGCCGGTCGGTTTGTCCATCTCTCTTTCTTTCATCTCTATTTGTCTATCTATTTTTCTCTCAATTTCTAATTTTTTTTTCTCTCACCCTGTATCTCCATGTCTAACTCTCCCGGTCTTTCCCTCTCTCTCTCTAACAATATCTCATTTTCTGTTTGTCTCTCTTCTTATATTTCTTCTCTCTCTCTTACTATCTGTCTCTTCATGTTTCTCACTTTTTTTCCTTCATCACTCTTTCCCAGTTTCTCTCTCACAAATGTTTGTGTTCAGAGTGTGTGTGTGTGTGTGTAAAATAGAGATAGGGCGATTCTGCATATCCCCCAACACCACAAACCCGACAGAATGTCTGTTTCTATCTATTCTATATCTCCGCCAGTGTAACTGTCATAAACAAAAATAGCAGCATATACACATACACACGCACACACAGACACACAAACAAGAAACGTGCATGCGCTATGCTTATTATGTACTCACACGCAAATATTTTGACACAGTTTGAGAGCTGTGTCACAGCCTATAGCATGCAGTATAGTATTTTCAGGGCCGGATGTCCTTCTAATTGATTTATATTTGTACGCAAAACCATAACATTCATCATGATTGCAGCATTAGCTCGCTGGATTGATGAGCTCGTATCCTTTAACTGTACTTGAGGAGGATGATTTTTTTTTGCCAGCTGGTAAAATCGCCCCTCTGCGAGCAAGAGATTAATGTTAGTCTTTGTCCTTGGAACAGATTTAGGACCTTATCAGCTACCCTGAAACGAATATGTAAAAAAAAACAGACTAAAAGGACAGAAAATATGGACAATGAAATAAATTTACACTCTGATTTAGTTTACTTGTGATGAGGGCACATTGCCAGGTGCTTATATCAAACATTTGTGTGTTATCAAGGTTACAAACATAGGAAAGTGTCATGTCAGGTATGAAGTCGAGCTCGACCGATAAACAATTTCAATATTTTTATCGATATTTACGCTCTTTTTTTTTGTTATTTTTGTGTAATACTGAATTAACCGATATAGACTGTTGTGAAAATTGCGTGTAAGACAGGCATTACAGCATTGCGTTGTGAGGGGTGACGAGCCAGGAACACAGATTAAATGTAAAATAACTTTAATTAAGATACCTTATTTATTTAAATATTAGCAAATAACGCACTACACTACATCCTCACCTGATCAAGCAGGAGTAATGAGCCACACTAAATTTGCTTTTCTAGGGGAGGTTAAGGAGGCTAAGTAGAAGATTATGGGTTTGATTTCCAGCACAACCATGTTATCCCTGCCGGGCCCCTGATCAAGGCCCCTAATTACTTTTAGCTAACAAAGACAGCGGTTCACTTGATCTATTTTTATTTTTTAATTATTTTATTACAAAACTTAACTAAAACTATTTATTTTTACTAACAGTTGTGTTTTGCAGACATCTAAGACTGACTGGTTTCTTAGAATACTGGTTGCTATTCTTTTTTTCTATCTCTGGCCCTATCCCAATACCCATACTTCGCCCTAGGGTCTCCCACGAAGTGTGCAATTTTGGAAGAGCAGAAAATAGGAAAGGACGTGCAGAATCTGGGCGGTTTAAGACATGTCAATCATCTGCGTTAAACTTTATCATCCTTTATCTGTTTCATCGTTGTACGAAGTATTGCTGCTAAAATTGATAATACACTGCATGTCCAAAAAAAACCCAAAAAAACAAAAAAAAACATTATCACCTGGATTTAACTAAACGAATAGGTAAGAGCCTCCGACTGGATAATTACTGCATGGGTGATTATGTCATAGTTGGCAAAAAGTTATTAAACCTGAACTGATGCATTAAGTAGCTTCTCATTTCTTAAACAATCATGTCAGAAGAGGCATCCTGTGCTTGTGGAAAAGATATTAATCTGTTTCAAAAGGGTAAAATTATTGTCAAGCATCAAGCAAAAAATATCTAAGGAGATTGCTGAAACTACTAACATTGGGGTTAGGAACTGCCCATCGCATTATTAAAAACTGGAAGAATAGTGGGAAACCATCATTTTGGGTTTGAAAATGGGTTCGATCTGATCAGCGATCACTTAAAGGTTTGGTAAAATCAAATTGTAAAATAAAAAAACCCAATAAAAAACAGTAGAACTCACGAGTATGTTAATAGTGAATGTATTAGCATTTCCACATACACAACGCAAAGGGAACTCAAGGGATTGTAACTAAACAGCTGTGTAGCTGTAACAGTGAGGCTGATCAGAAAAAAAATATTGCTAGGGAGCATAAAGATGAAGGAGGATAAAGTGATGCACCCATTATGTCTAGTGTCTATCTTACAAGCCTGTGGGGGCAGTGCTATGATCCGAGGTTGATGCAGTTAGTCAGGTTCAGCAACATTATTTACCCAAAGAATGAGGTCAGCTGACTACCTGAATATACACTATATTGCCTTGACTCGCATATAAACTTAAGTGACATCCCATTCCTAATCCATAGGGTTCAATATGACGTTGGTCCACCCTTTGCAGCTATAACAGCTTCAACTCTTCTGGGAAGGCTGTCCACAAGGTTTCGGAGTGTGTTTATGGGAATTTTTGACCATTCATCCAGAAGCACATTTGTGAGGTCACACACTGATGTTGGACGAGAAGGCCTGGCTCTAATTCATCCCAAAGGTGTTCTATCAGTTTGAGGTCAGGACTCTGTGCAGGCCAGTCAAATTTCACGACTGGACTTGTTGCACAGGTGGCATCCTATCACAGTTCCACGCTGGAATTCTGAGAGCGACCCATTCTTTCACAAATGTTTGTAAAAACAGTCTGCATGCCTAGGTGCTTGATTTTATAGACCTGTGGCCATGGAAGTGATTGGAACACCTGATTCCATTTACATTTGCAGCATTTGGCAGACGCCATTATCCAGAGCGACTTACAATATTCCTTGTTATACAACTGAGCAATTGGGGGTTAAGGGCCTTGTTCAGGGGCCCAGCAGTGGTGGCTTGGTCGAGCTGGGAATCGAACCCACAACCTTCGGGTTGGTAATCCAACACCTTAACCATGAGCCACCACTTTCCCCGATTCCGATTATTTGGATGGGTGAGCGAATACTTTTGGCAATATAGTGCATTAAATGATCAGATTATTCCATCAATAGACAGTATGGGCATATTACAAGAATGCCAGAATTCATCGGGCTCTAGAATTCTAAAAGAGTGATTTAGGGAGCATAAGACATCATTTTCACACATGCATTGGCCAGACCACAACCCCATATTCTCATCTTTGCCATGTGCTGAAGACTTTGTGCAGCAGTCCAACTCTCCTATCATCAATACAAGATCTTAGTGAAAAATTAACACAACTGTGGACAAAAAATTCATGCCGTGACATTGCAGAACATAGCGAAACGATGCCACGGCGAATGCGAGCTGTAATCAAAGCCAAAGGCGGTCCAACAAAAAAGTGTGAATTTTTTTTTTGTTTTTTTTTTTTAACGGCCAGCATATATCACCAGCAGGGGGTTTTTCAAATTAGCAAAAGAAAATGCTGTCAGTTAAGTATTATGTCATGTTTCACCACTTTTTATTTACAACCTAAAATAAAGATGTCACAAAAGTCTTTAAAAGCCTCTCCACTTTTCTTTTATTTCACACCACCAGATAAATTCGGGCAATCTTCTTAAGCAAAGTCTGCTTTGACCCCCACACAGAAAGTGTGCATTAAGCTCACCAACGAATTAGGACACCCTATGCACTTCCACCCCTCAGCGGGAACGTGCAAATGAGGGCCACAAGGGTGTAAGTGTGTGTATTTGAACAGGGCCTCTCTCAATCTGCGAGTATCTCTCTCTGTTTCTCTATGACTCTCCCCTTTTTTGCTTCATGACGCCTGTTTCTCTGATTTCTCTTTTTCTTTCCTCCTTTCTTTCTGTCTTCCAATGTCTTCTCTCACTCCTCCCTCAATCATTCTTTCCTTCAGACTGTCTGAATGTCTGTCTATCTGTCTCTCTTTTTCCTGTTTTTCATCTCTATCACTCACTCTCTGTGTCTGTCTCGCCATCTCTCTCTCTCCATCTCTCTTGCTCTTTCTTTGTCTCACTCTTTGTCTTCGTATATTAATGTTTCTCTTTTTTCCTTCATCTTTTTATGTCTAACTCTTAATTTCCCTGTCTTTCTTATTTTAGTGTCTTCGGGTCTTACTCTCTACCTCAGTCTTTCTTCATGTATTTTTCTCTGTCTCTTTTATTATAATTTCTTTAATCAACTTAATTTCTTATAATTTTATTATAATTTCTCTCGTTCTCTGTCCTTTTGTTTCTCTCTCCCTCCCTTTATTTCCTTCTCCCAGTATCTCTCTATATCTCTCCTTGGTTCACTTTTCCCCCTTTTTTTCTCTCTCTGATCAAGTGCCGTTTATTTTTTTTATTTCTTTCAGTTTTAAACTCTTTAGATTTTGTTTGCAAGGAGGAAATAAAATGACAGTGGCAACCATGTTATCATCACTGGGTCAAAAACAGTCGTAAAACAACAAATTATATCATTTCAGCATATCGGTTATCTCTTACAAAAAAATGCAAATAATCCGTAATTAAAAATAAATATGGTTTAAGGTTTAACTTGACCGTAAATGGCTGCGAGGATAAGAGAGAGGAGTGAGTGTGGCAGGGCAAAGCAGGAAAGAAAGAAAGACAACAGTTAACTATCAGTCTAACGATTCCACCCTCCCACCAGAGGGCACTATCACCTAAATATTGACTGTGTCCTCCTTCTGGTATACCTGGCTACTTAAGCTCTGTGTTAGCGTTAGCTCCTTTCGAAGTATTGTTTGCTAATGCGACTTACTGAGCGTTTTAATTTTCATGTCGGTGTTATTGTTTTTGTCTCATGTTTTGATTTGTCTGTCTTACTTTTAGATTACTGTGTCTGTGAACTTTTCTGTTGTATTAAATAAACGTTATACCTGAATTATGAATTTTCTCTTAGAGCCGTTCTTTACAGTCATAGAGGTGCATACCAACTCTCACCAAAATCATAAAATATTTAAAGTTAGGGTTTACATAGCTAACAAAGTTAAAATCACTCAGCAAATGCAAACTGCATTGATGAACAAGTACACCATTCTCTATTGTAGCTCTACCCCCCAAAAAATGCTTGCTCTACACGTTTTTTTTTTGTTTGTTTGTTTTTTTTAAAGTCGGAGCGTCGTGGTTTTCTGTGGTTCCGAGCACGCTCCACTAACACTTTATCACGAGCTCAACTCATGCAAACGGCCTATAATGCAACTACAGCATGAACGAATTCATATGCTGCGGTTAAAAACCACTGACAGAGCACAGAAAAAGATGGATATCATTAACAGTGAAGTGTTGGACAATTTCTTTTGAGTGAAGGGGAAAATGAAAATTAGGAGGGGCTAAAAAATGTGTTTTTTTGGCACTACACTTTAATCAGATACTGTGCTTGCGACCCATGAAGGCCTAACTACTGCGAGGTCTCACACCCTGATGCGATATCATCAAGAATTAAGAAACAGTCTCCTGGTGTCATCGGATAACAAAACAGGGTATAATAAATAATTATACACACACATGAAATACAACCCATGTCGCAACCCATGATGTCCCCAGGATGTAAATTTTATACCGAAAAAAAATAACAGTGAAAAGTTCAAAATAAGCCATTTTTTATGTAATAAAGCTACAGATGCTAACATTGTTTAAATAATGTTTAGCACACATAAATCTGTTAAAATCACCGAAAATCTGTTGAGTTTCACGACCCTTTAAGGTGAGATGTTTTCTTAATTGCAGATGACCTTGGTTTGAGTTATCACTTGTGATGTAAAAGGGGAAGTATTAAAAACCCATCAAGAATGTTCATTTTGCAATGTTAATTTTGCGATAATTGTCGTATAATGGTAAGAGCGATTAAATAATGAACTGCAGCAGAATTAATGTGTTACAGCCCATTAGATTCTAGTGGTAAAGATGGTAGTAATGAACTTTAATTATTTCAACAAACGCTGGTTAATGATTAGAAGTTTGAGTGATAGGTGACCACGCTTAATGAAGTATACAACTTTTTTACAATTTTTATTATAAAATGTAATATGTAAAAACTGATCCTTTCCTGAAACACAAAAATTGCCTGTGCGCGCAAACCTTCACAAACAAGTTGGAATGAATTCTTTTATGCTTGGGAAGTGGTAGAGCAGCGGTTAAGGGTTTAATTCCCACTACCATTATCACCAAGTTGTCACTGTTGAGCCCCTGAGCAAGGCCCCCTAATTTCTCTGTATGAAAAGAGATAAATGTAAATTGCTTTGGATAAGTGCGTCTGCCAAATGCTGTACATTTAAAAAGAATTTTAGATATAAAAGTATGGGAATTCCTGCTTATCATATCCAAATCGTTTTTTTTTAATCCCACTGAATATTTAGTCTCTTAAACTTTTGTAAATATAGTGCATATTTGCCATTTTTATCAATGTCACCACATTATGAGGCATGGCTGAACTAGTCCACCAGTGGGCCACTTGGATATGGTAGATCCCAATATCTTACTGTATCACTGCACTGTACTATCACTGTACTGATTTGAAGGCTCTCCTTTACATTGGTCCGTTACCAAATTAATTCTTTACAAACATGGGTGATAAAATCAGGGTAGGAATCCTGACTTAAACTGTAGACACACCAGAGTCATTGAAATATCAAAAAAAACCCCGAAAATAACAGAAACATGGATTTCGCATGCAGTCTGCTGACTTGCATAAACTTATAAAAGCAGGCTTGAGGGACCCCATGATACGGGTGAGAGCCTCTTACTAGTAATTAGGTAAATGTAGCCGATTTAAGCCCTTTAAAGTTACAGAAAGGTTGACAGTACTGTAGTATGCTGACATGGCAGCCACATGCACACTTTATGATGCTATAAACCTAATGCTGTCACTAGAGAATAGTATTTTTGGAATCAGGTACTGTAAAGAGCCTATGGGGTGCACGTCTTTCTAAGACATATTCCTACCTAATAAGATACAAGAGATACAAAAAGTCGCATGTATTCAGGAAAGAGTCTGATTGACCACTTTACATTATAATAAACCAAAATTTACCCTTACATACTGATCAAGTGAAAATTGAACTTTTTTTGTTTAAATTTTTCAGCAATAAAAATAACGTAAATGTCATTTATTTAGACTAAAATTTTATAACTTTTTCTAACATGAATATTTTTTAATTATTTTACTTTTGTACTATTTTTTTGTACATTGAGGCTGTTCCGGGTCAGATTTGACCCTTGTCTATTAAAATAGATTTTACCAGTGTGTGATAAGTCAAAAAAAATTGTCACAACTGTCACAAAAACACCAGGTCAAGGTTCTCTACAAGACTATGCTCTACGTTTCATCTAGTGGTTGGAACAGTCATGCTTTACCAACAAAGTGTCATCAAGGATTAAATTCCTTGTTACGAGTTCACCTCTCAGCCTATGAGGCGATTGGTCTGGAGAGTTTTAACCAACTCTCGAGTCACATGGCAAATTGTCTGCACAGATGTGCGCCTCGCAACATTACTCCCAATCCATTCAGATTTCTTCATCAAACCGAGAAAGTCAATATTCCAGAACCAAGTCCATAGCCCATGCAGATTGACAGTACTCAACTAACACCAACAGAGTGTCATCGCTGGCTGACCCAAGGGGTCTGTTTCTACTGTGAAGGGCAAGGGGTGAGAACATGCCCCACAAGATCACCACATTGCCTGATGAGTTCAGCTAATTCTTCCATAATGAATATAAAACCTCTTACCCCACTGTATTGTCTTTTAGTGTATGCCCCCATCGACTCTGGGTCTGGCAGCAATTTTATCTCTACAGATCTATCTGTACCGCAGCCTCAAACTCCAGAAAAAGCTCAACAACGTGTCATACAAGACCTAATCAATAACCCGTAAACCCTTAGGTCAAGGAGATGTTAGAGCCTATGGTGGTACCTTGAAACTGCAAGTCAGTCAGCTACATAAAAAAAAAATCTGCCTGCTGGTTTTGAAGGATTTCACTGTAGAGACCGTTTTAGGACGAACTGTGGTGCATAGCTCAGAAGCTCCTGGTATACCGGCAAAATTTTGAAATGCTTCCCCAGTTGCTTCCCAGATCTCTCCAAACCCATGCGTCATGCCCAGTAATCCCTGGACATTATGAATACTTTGTCATGCCCCACCGCCTTGTTAATGTCCCCTCACTATTCCAATAATATATGAATAAGATGTTCCAGGATTATCTACACAGCTTTGTTTTGGTTTACATTGATAATATACTGATGTTTTTTTCCAAAATGAAATGGAACACTGTCATCAAGTTTTGGTTCGAGATCATCAGCTACACCTCAAGGATAAAAAATGCACCTTTCATCAGCCCTCCAATCAATTTGTCGGTTACAATATCAATGCTCAAGGTATCTGAATGAATGAAAGGAAAGTAGAAGCCATAAAGAACTGGGCTTGCCCTGCAACAGTCAAAGAACTTTTTAGGATTTGCAAATTTTTACTGCTGCTTTATACTAAATTTTAGCTCTATTATCTCACCTTTGACAAACCTGTTAAAGAGTAAACCCAAGTCTTTTTTATGGACAATTGAGGACGCTACAGCAATGAAAACAATACAAGACGCTTTCACTACAGCTCCACTTCTTCGACACCTGGATACCCTAAAACCCTTTGTCGTCGAAGTTGATGCCTCAATCTCAGGCGCCAAAGCTGTTCTCTCACAGTACTATGGAAAGCCCGCTTGCTTTCATCCATGCCTTCTTTTTCCCAAAAACTCACTGGCTAAACAAAGCGAATCATCCTTTTTTGGTTTACACATATCATCAAAACCTAGAATACCTTCAGGACTAAAGCCCTGTCAAGCCCAGTGCGCTTTATTTTTCACAAGATTTGATTTTAAGATTTCTTATCGTCCTGAAACAAAGAACCTAAAAGCGGACACTTTGTCATGTCTACAAGCTGCAGAGGAGCAGCCAAGTAATCCTGAAAATATCATCCGTGCAGAATTTATAGTGGGTTGAATTTAATGGTACCTTGATTCTGAGTGCACCAAAAACCTCTAAACCAACTCCACCAGGATTCCCTAATTCACTCTGCTTACACTTTCCTAGGCACGGGTCAGCCCGGGACCAACCAAACCATTTCATTGCTCAGGAATTGCTTTTGGTGTCTGAGTATGGCAAACGATGTGTGATAGTACGTGAGAGGATGTGAGGGATGTACCATGTCCGAGACCACTTGCACTCATGCCGCTCCCTTTTCTCCAATCTCTTTCATGTTATAAGTTGAGTCCAAGGTATATTGGTCCCTTCCCCATCATTGGACAGATCAATCCAGTCATGTATGAATTAAAAATTCCAGCACAGTACAAGATACACCCCATCTTTCATGTATCATTGTTAAAGCCTCATCATCCACCTGTTCTTTCTCCCTCCGCAGACCCTGGACCAAGAGACAAACCCCTTCTCTCAATTATGCTAATGGATGGCACAACATATTTATTAAAAGAAATAATCAAGTCAAGATGCCGTGGTGGCCGACTGGAATACTTTGTAAGGGCTATGGTCCAGAGAAGAGATCATGGGGCCCGAGAGAGGATATCTTAGATCCGAACCTGTTAAACGAATTCCACAACTCCCAACCACGAGACCCAGCATCATAAAGCATAGTTTGGCCACAAAAAAAGCCAATGTTTAAAAGCCAAGTGTTTCAAGTTCTGGTTCTCTTCTCAAAGTTATATCCACATCAAGTCTGGTATTTCTAGCTGTTATTATCTATGTTTAGTTCTAAGTTCAAGCTAATCAGAAAGACTGTCTTTTTTGCTAAAACTACTGCACAAAACCTTACCACTTCTGTGAATGATATACTCTTCTGTTTGATTCCACATCATCCCTGCTTTGAGTCTGCTTTCCTGTTATAGTGAGGGTGTTCATAGCAGAGCTTTTATGTTTTCATGTCTTATGTTAAACAGCCAAACAAAAATTGTAAGATCTAAAAAGTAATTTTAACATTTAAAAATCCATCTAACTTTAAGCATGAATTGTCCATTCATTAATGTCAGATATGCTATTAATTTTAGAAAGATATGTATTTTATAATTTTGTATAATATCTATTATAATGGTATTATTGCGAATATACTATAGAGTCATGGAATATAAAAAGTATAAAAGGTGTCACATGATGTTTAATAAGAACAATTAGTGAATGGTTGTGTTACTAAATTGAGACACTCTTTTAGCCACTACAAGCTGCTATGGGTTCCAGACCCTGTGCTGTCAGTAGGAAGATCTGGCTATGCGATACCCACTAGTAGTTGATAAGAAAATGTTAAGAAAATGATTAAATAATAGGAATCTGTATAAGATGTAAGATATTCATTTATTTTTAAATGTGCTTATTGTATGAGCCTGGCTTAAATTAATAATTTAAAGAGTAATAATCACCTAAACTTTTTTTTATTTATATAATAATCAACACAATAATAATGATAATGCTCTGTAGATCTTTTTTGTTCTTCAAGCCATCGGTAACAGACAGAAGACCTTGTCCAGAGCAGAAACACTGCGGTGAAAAGCAGTCCAAATTCTTGTCAGGTTGCTGTAGTGTTAGCAGGGGCCAGATGCCACTGGCATCTTGAGTGTGTCTGCATGGCACTGCCTCTTAGTCCTTGCTGAGCGACACCATAAGGAGATGACCGCAATAACATGGCATGCCCTGTGGGATTTTGGGAAAGTGACAGCAGGCAGGGGGGCCAGAAGGGTCATAGGGAACATCATCTAGACACTGCCCTGCTGTCTGACTACACACACACACACACACACTTACAAACACACACATAGATCATGACCTGAATTACAACTCACACAATATGAGACAACAACTGTGGAGTTTTCTTGAACTGAATTTAACACCACAAAGACTGGCAACAAGATATCTAACAACAATAATGTAGAAAATTATTCCAAAAAACATCTGACCTAATACCTCCTTGGAAGTTCTATACTATAAGCTATAAGCACACACCCTATAGAACACTTCTGATATGAAGACAACGCTCATTTATTTAAAGTGAAAATAGTTATTTTCCCCTATAATGTGTTCTGAAGTATCCCACAGTTGCTTAAAAATGAACCAAAGCTCAGGAGACTTGAAGGATGTTCAGCAGGATTCCTACAACATCAGATCTTGCTTGAATGCTGTAGTGTCCGAATCAAGTCTAGTCTGTGGCTTGAAAGGCTGGACCTTTAAAGCATACAGTGGGCATTGTTCTATGGCTTTACAAACACGGCATTAAAGAGAAGAAAGGCTTGACAGAGAGTCACCCTTGAAGGGCAGATATTCAACTAAATATCAAAGAGAAGTCTGTCTTCACAGCAAGTCAACCGCTGTGGGGCACTTGGTCAACTGGAATTACAAACAATAAAAGAAAACAACTCCTTAAAATATAGCTGTCTTATTTATTTATTTATTTATTTTCAGAGCCTCTAGAAGACAATAAAGATGTAGTACACCAAACCGGCTGCTTCCTGGCCAGTTTCCTAGGGACTGCCTTGTCCTTGCTTTCGCCACATGACACTTGGTCTCTACAAACTATGGCCATAAATTGTAGGTGGTTCTCTCTTTGTCTCCCTCCTTCCCAGTCTCTTTTGCCTTTTTTTATTTGTCTTGCTGTCTGTCTCTTGCACTCTCTCTCTCCCTGTCTATTGTTTATATTCATTAACTGTAATAGGAAGACCGCAGCCATGACACCAGTTTATAGAGTGTTTGTATTTCCTGAAAGTGTCTTTCCCCAACCTCGAAACTGTCTCATGAAAAACAAGATGTCGGCAGCAGAATGTAAGCAATAGCAAAGGGAAAAGTAACAAATACTACACACATCCTTTTTTCTGTCAGCCCTTAAAAGTGTAAATCAAGCCTGACGTTAACATAGCAGGTGGAATTTATAACACTCGCATTTGTGCCATTTAACAAACACTGGCCCACATCCCTAAAAAAATTTCTCAAACATAAACCCTTTGTAAACGATTGTTGTTATTCAGCATTCCCAGAGTGAGAATATGATTGACAGTGTTCTGACTAATACCATTACCCACAACAAAGTGTGATGACAAGGCTGTTAGTTCTGACAGGATGGTGGGAAAGACAAATGTTTCAGTCACAACATTAGAATATGTCTAGACTGTCTTTCTAGAGGTTCAATTGTCCATAAAGTGGATTTCCTGAAAAGGGAAAGAAAACAGTTCTTATGTCTTACGTCTGGTGGTTGGTGGCGGCCATGAGAGCATGAGTTTAAAGAGATAGTGAGCCGTGTGTGTGATGTCCATGGCACTGCATTTGGATGATCATTTCCTCACTCTGATTAATAATCTTCTAGGCAGTCTAAATTGTCCTCTGTAGTCTTCTAGCCACTAATCTGGTGAATGAATCAAACCAGAGATAAAAATCGACCTGCATCAGCAGCTCCTGCAGCAGCTTGATTTTTCTCAGTCACTGCTGAGCCTTTTTTGTGATGGAGTCAGAATTCGTCTCCCATTTCTACTCCGGAGAGATGTTTACAGATGTGATTAAAGAAACTTAAATAACTCCACTGCAGCTACACACAGCTCTGGTCAGGATGATGGTGAAAGGTGAAATGGCGGGCGGAATATCATCTCCACTGTTCTGAGCATATTTAGCTCTATGTTGCTGTGACAGCACCAGACAGCCAGCTGTTCAACCTCCTGCCGGTACACAGATTCATCACCGCCAATGACTGCGGTGTCATCCGAAAACAGCAAGGTCTTGACAGATGCAACTGTTGTTGTACATAGAGATTAGCAATCGAGCTGGAATACAGCTCTGAGGAGCACCACTGGTTATGGTGAGGAAAGTTTTCCCAATCTAACTAGCTGTTGCCCAGGACGTTGGTGATCCAGTAAGAAATTGGGGTGAGAACAGAACGTTAATAATAATGTTAATGTTGATAAAATGATAATGTTTAAAGCTGTTGATAAGTCCATAAACAGGGTCCTGGCATTACAGCAGTAGCAACTGGTGCTTTTTAAAAGTAGCACCAACATAGACACCTGTTTGTCCAGTGAAACGCATATGAACTAAATACAGGTGTGATTTTTTTTTTCCATGAATGATATGACTAACAGAAGGCAGCATGGTAGCTTAGTGATTAGCATTGTTTACATTTACAGCATTTGGCAGACGCTCTTATCCAGATGCTCTTTATCTCATTTATACAACTGAGCAGGTGGGGGTTAAGGGCCTTGCTCAGGGGCCCAGTAGTGGTGGCTTGGTGAAACTGGGAATCGAACCCACAATCTTCAGGTTGGCAGTCCAACATTTTAACCATAAGCCACCAATTCCCATTGTTGCCTCTTGCTTTCTGTGTGTAATTTGCAAATTCCACCAAATTTAATCCAAAGTAGAGGACCATGGCCAACACTTACCCTCCTTAGAACTTGCTACGGATGACCTAAGCCAGCGGGTAAGCGAGTTAGAAAACATCTGTTTCTGTCCTCTGGAAAACAACACTAAGCCAACAGCCAAAGTCCTAGACCTAGAAGGCCGGAGCAGGAGACAAAATCTGCGAATCCTAGGGCTTCCAGAATCTATTGAAGGTGGACTCCTAACTAAATTTGTTTCTAAATTTTTGTGCGAGGTGTTTGGGAGTAAAACGCTGCAACCCCGTCTGCAATTGATAGAGCCCACTGTATACCTGTATCCAAACCAACTTTAGGACAGAGACCACGGCCGGTCATTTTCTGCATACACCGGTACCAGATTAAAGACCTTTTGATTCGGGAGGCATGGCGGAGAGGAAAGCTGGACTACTGTGATCAGCAGATTCGCACTGTGAAAAAACGCGCCCGAAGTTTTAAGTCAGAGAGCTGAGTACAGAGAAGTTATGATGAAGTTATACAATCGTGGACTCCGGCCATCTCTCCTGTATCCAGCAGGGCTCCGAATAACTCTCTCTACTGGACAAAAGAAGTGGCTACACTCGGTAGAAGATGCCCAAAAAATATATAGATAGCACACCTAAAACTACGCAACTGTTATTCTTACTTTTATTCTTCAAAACACAACAGTTCTTAGAAAAATACTTTGCATTTTTACCTCAAATCCAGTTATGTTTACGCTTATCCTGGTACTGCGTTGAACGTGTGTATTATTTTTATCATAATTTCTGTTTTTATATATATACATATATATATATATATATGTATATATATATATATATACATATATGTATATATATATATATATATATATATATATATATATATATATATATATATATATACATATATATATATATATATATATATCTATATATATATACACATATATATATATATATATATATATATATATATATATATATATATATATATATATATATATATATATATATATATATATATATATATATATAGACACTGCTCAAAAACATAAAGGGAACACTTAAACAACTCCAAGTCAATCACACTTCTGTGAAATCAAGCTGCCCACTTAGGAAGCAATTTCACATGCTGTTGTGCAAATGGAATAGACAACAGGTGGAAATTATAGGCAATTAGCAAGACACCCCCAATAAAGGAGTGGTTCTGCAGGTGGTGACCACAGACCACTTCTCAGTTCCTATGATTTCTGGCTGATGTTTTGGTCACTTTTGAATGCTGGCTGTGCTTTCACTCTAGTGGTAGCGTGAGACGGAGTCTACAACCCACACAAGTGGCTCAGGTAGTGCAGCTCATCCAGGATGGCACATCAATGCGAGCTGTGGCAAGAAGGTTTGCTGTGTCTGTCAGCGTAGTGTCCAGAGCATGGCGGCGCTACCAGGAGACAGGCCAGTACATCAGGAGACGTGGAGGAGGCCGTAGGAGGGCAACAACCCAGCAGCAGGACCACTACCTCCGCCTTTGTGCAAGAAGGAACAGGAGGAGCACTGCCAGAGCCCTGCAAAATGACCTCCAGCAGGCCACAAATGTGCCTGTGTCTGCTCAAACGGTCAGAAACAGGCTCCATGAGGGTGGTATGAGGGCCCGACGTCCACAGGTGGGGGTTGTGTTTACAGCCCAACACCGTGCAGGACGTTTGGCATTTGCCAGAGAACACCAAGATTGGCAAATTCGCCACTGGCGCCCTGTGCTTTTCACAGATGAAAGCAGGTTCACACTGAGCACATGTGACAGACAGAGTCTGGAGACGCCGTGGAGAACGTTCTGCTGCCTGCAATATCTGCCAGCATGACCGGTTTGGCAGTGGGTCAGTAATGGTGTGGGGTGGCATTTCTTTGGAGGGCCGCACAGCCTTCCATGTGCTCGCCAGAGGTAGCCTGACTGCCATTAGGTACCGAGATGAGATCCTCAGACCCCTTATGAGACCATATGCCGGTACGGTTGCCCCTGGATTCCTCTTAATGCAAGACAATGCTAGACCTCATGTGGCTGGAGTGTGACAGCAGTTCCTGCAAGACGAAGGCATTGATGCTATGGACTGGCCCGCCCGTTCCCCAGACCTGAATCCAATTGAGCACATCTGGGACATCATGTCTCGCTCCATACACCAACAGACTGTCCAGGAGTTGGCGGATGCTTTAGTCCAGGTCTGGGAGGAGATCCCTCAGGAGACCATCTGCCACCTCATCAGGAGCATGCCCAGGCATTGTAGGGAGGTCATACAGGCACGTGGAGGCCACACACATTACTGAGCCTCATTTTGACTTGTTTTAAGGACATTACATCAAAGTTGGATCAGCCTGTAGTGTGTTTTTCCACTTCAATTTTGAGTGTGACTCCAAATCCAGACCTCCATGGGTTAATAAATTTGATTTTCATTGATAATTTTTGTGTGATTTTGTTGTCAGCACATTCAACTATGTAAAGAAAGTATTTAATAAGTATTTAATAAGAATTAAATACAAGTATAAGAATTATAAGAATTAAATATAAGTATTTAATAAAAGTATTTATAAGAATATTTCATTCATTCAGATCTAGGATGTGTTATTTTAGTGTTCCCTTTATTTTTTTGAGCAGTGTATATAATTTAACACGCAATTTAAAACAAATATATATATATATATATATATATATTTATTATATTTTAAATAAGTTTTTATTTTTTTTGGTTATATATATTTAACAATGCGTGGGGAGGCAATTGGGAAGGTTGTTTTTTTTCCATATGCATTATCTTGGTTCATTTAAATTATGCATCGGAGCCAAAGATGGTGTGGTAAGCGAGAGAAAGATTTGTTTGGTGGAATATGGGTGAATGGAAGAGCTTGCTGCTTTGTTTTTCAGCAGCTATCTTGTGGGGTGTGGGATCTCCAAAGCCTACACAGTTTATCGTTGAATATTTATCTTTAATATGTTTCTCTGTGTTTTACACATTAGTTGTAAGGCTGACACTTGGCATTTAGGTATTATTAATGTTTACCTACCTGCATCTTTTGGTAGGGAGAATGAATAGTTCTTTAAACTTTAGGGGCTGGTATGGTAAGGGACTAAACCATCCAGTCAAAAGAGGGAAGGTGCTCTCACACCTTAAACAACTTAACACCTCAATCGCTTTTCTACAGGAAACTCACATTCGCAGTTCTGATCATTCTCGCCTTATGTCGCGTTGGAGAGGGCAGCACTACCACTCTACCTTTCAGGCTAAATCTAGAGGTGTCTCGATTCTTATTAACCCAAGGATCCAGTTTGAGCACCATAATGTTATTTCGGATGTATATGCTCGTTTTATCATTGTTTCTGGGAAATTCAATACTAACTAATCATTCAATTATACAATACTATTTAATTTCTGTTTTACCAGACATACTCGCTCATAGGAGGACACTTTAACTGCTGTTAAGATCAATTTCTTGATAGCTCATCTCCCAATCCTATACCATTGAGCAAATCTGCCATGCTACTTCAGTCCTATCTTTGCAGCTTTAGTATCTCTGATATATGGCACTTCCTTCATCCAAATAACAGAGAATATTCCTTTTTTTTACATGTCTATCATGTCTATTTCTGGAATTGATTATTTACTTATAGACAATCAATTGATCCCAATGGTTAACTCTTGTGCTTATCAGAGCATTGTGATATCGGATCACGCCCCAATTGTTATGTCTATAAACCCCCCTAATCGTCCTCAAATTCAAAAATATTGGCTCTTTAACTCATCATTATTGGTAGATGATGATTTTAAAAAATTTATAAAAGACCAGATAGTTTTCTTAAACTCAAATGAAACATCTAAAGTGCCACATTTAACTATTTGGGATGCTTTAAAAGCCCACCGTAGGGGACAAATAATATCACACACTGCTAATACGAAAAGGAAGGCATTTATAGAACGGAAAGAATTGGCCAACCTAATCAAATAAATAGATCAACAATATGATCTATTTAAAAACCCTGATTTGTATAAAAATGTGTAGAGTTACAAGCTAAATTCGAACTCATCTCAGCACATGTAATTGAACGTCAGTTATTAAAGAGAAGGAGACAATTTTACATTCATGGTGACAAATCCGGGAAACTATTAGCTAATAAGTTAAGAGGATTTATAGCACAGCAACACATTACAGTAATTCGAATAGAGGATGGTAGCATCACTACTGATCACACTAGTATTAATTCTGCATTTAGGAATTTTTGCTCTTGATTATATACCTCTGAATTCCCAGAGGACCATACTGAACTGAAGAACTTTTTGACACGACTAAATCTCCCAATTCTGTCCCCTGATTCGATAGAATTAGATTAGAAGAGCCCATATCACAAGAGGAAATAATATCAGCTATCTCTTCACTGCAATCTGGTAAATCCCTGGGTCCTGACGGGTTCTCCTCATCCCTTGTGCCACAACTAGCTTTGGTTTTATCTGATTCTTTAAGCAAGGTAAATTTATTTAATGAGTCTAGTATCACCATTATAGCAAAGAGGAATAAAGACCCAACAGAGTGCTCTTCATATAGACCAATCTCTCTTCTTAATGTGGATGTTAAAATCCTTGCTAAAGTCTTAGCTCGTAGATTAGAGAATGTTCTTCCTTTAGTTATATCTGAGGACCAGACCGGTTTTATCAAAAAACGCTATTCTTATTTTAATATTCGGCGCCTTATGGATATCTTGTACACACCGCCAGAGGGAGTTTCTAAGTGTTTCCTTTCTTTGGATGCTGAAAAGGCTTTAGACCGTGTGGAATAGTAGTATTTATTTAAGGTATTATAAAAATTCAATTTTGGACCTAGTTTTATCACTTGGGTCAGATTACTATATTCAGCTAACACCTTTTTGAAGAAAATTTTATTAGGTTGCTGAACCAAACAAAAAGGGACTTGGGTAAATGGTCACCATCGACCATGTCCCTGGTGGGCCGAATTAATGCCATTAAAATGAACATTCTTCCTAAATATTATATCTTTTACAGTCTGTTCCTGTTTTTATTCCCAAATTTTACTTTGATGCATTGGATTCGATTAAATCATCCTACCTTCGGTAAGGTAAGCATCCTCGATTAAACAAGGTCCTACTTCAAAGACCCCAAAAAAATGGTGGCATTGATCTACCCAATTTTAATTTTTACTACTGGGCAGCAAAGATTCTGTGCGTCATCTTTTGGGCACACTTTCATAACCAAATGGGTTATGCCTGGGTGAAATTGGAAATAAACTCTATCAAAAACCTCTCTGTTTCTGCAGGTTTTTGGACCTGCAGTTCCCATCCCGTCAATTAAATAAATCAAAAATGCAGTTATTAGACATATCTTGGGAATATGGGCTCAGCTCAGAAAATACAGGGGTTTTCTGGATTGTTCTCTTTCCAGTCCGATTGTCTCTAACCATCTCTTTAAACCCTCCTTGTACAATTCAATGTGTCAGGAATGGTACATTAAGGGCATCAAGCTTTGAAAAGATCTTTTTGTGGATCATAGGTTTGCATCATTTGAACAGCTGTCTGAAGGTTTTAACTTATCTAAATCTCACCTTTTCCGATATTTGCAAGTACGACACTTCATTAGCTATTCAATACCAAATTTTCCTGAGGTCCCTGGTGCTAATATCATAGATAATTTCCTCTGTTTGTCTCCGCTGCATAAAGGCCTAATATCCACTATTTATGGTGGACTGATGGGATTGAGTCACACCAAATTAAAACTGCTTGAGAAAATGACCTAAATCTGAAGCTGTCAGATGACACATGGAACTCAATCCTCAAGCTTGTCAATTCAACCTTTTTATGCGCCCGCCACACTTTACTACAGTTTAAGGTTGTGCATAAGGCTTATTTCTCCAAAGTTAAGCTCTCTTGTTTCAACCCAGATGTAGATCCTTGCTGTGATAAATGTAAAAGCGGAGAGGTGTCTCTTATTCATATGTATTGGACATAACCGAAAAAATTCTGGAGGGATGTCTTTAAAACCCTGTCTTACATTCTTAATTGCTATCTTGAACCAGATCCCCCAATTGCTCTTTTTGGCATTACTAGAGAGAAAGATAAGCGTCTTACTCCACCTAAACGTCATTTAGTGTCTTTTGCATCCCTCCTGGCCAGATGTACTCTTTTATTCAATACGTAATTCTGACTTTTATATGAAATTTCAACTTCCTTCACTTATTTTTGTATATTATTTTTTTTATTTTGTATTAATACGTTTATAATTCATTTATAATTTAATTACAAAACCCAGACATCCAGCTTTGTCTTCGTTTTCCTCCTTTTTTGTTTGGTTCAGAGTCAGGGATGGGTGGGGTGAGGGTTATTGAGGTCTATTAGGGGTATATAAACACAGATTGTAAAAGTGTGCATTGGAACATTACATGTTTGCTTTGTTATATCCCTGTTTAAAATCAATAAAAATATTGTTGAGAGAAAAAATGGTTTTATTTTGTTTACAATATATATTTAACATATTAATGAGCTTTCTTCTCTGCGGGGGCGGTGCCCTAGCAACCCCTATTGACCATCTGCACTGATTTACTTTTTAAAATAACAAACCTATTCAAAGTATTTTAACAACTTTTGGTAGCATTTTTGGCTAAAAGATAGAAAAGTAATGATATTTCAATTTTTTTTTTTATTTTCTTCTCCGTCTCTATCAAGGAAATCAAACAATACTGCCACCATAGCTAGCTCACTTAATGTCTGTTTGATTGGTCACAGAATATTAATTGAGTCTAATAAGCTCTATAATTAGAGCTTCTTTTAATCTTTATTGGTTAAGCCAAAGCACTAACTCATTTTGAAACATACCCCCAAAACCCTATTGTCCTTATTCCCCCCCGACACACACACACACAGCATGCTTAACATGTGTGTTACTGCATGCTTGAAAACAGAAACTGACAATCAATTACCTCAGTAATTTGCATGCAAATTAAGCAGGTTATTACTTTTTGTTAATACTAAAATATTTCCGTGTCGGATGTGATTAATCTTGTAAACCCTCAGCCCCCCCCAATCACCCCTCCCCACCAGCCAGCTTTCCCCTCCCCCCATCTTCAGAGATTACTTCCTTTATACGGCATGAGGATCAAGCTGGCGTTCAAACCGGCATATCCGCACAGGTGGCTTTGACAAATTCTGTTTCCCACAAATCCTCTTTTCTGTTTGATTAGGAACGCATCACTTCCACGCAGGAAGTCTGAAATCATTCTTTTAAGATTTTCCTCACAAATTGCTGCCTATCTTCAACCAATCATGTTACAATAACACATTTGTTGCTAGTGGGCGCATTTGGCCACTATAGTGCAGTAAAGACATCTGCTTGTTGATGGTAGATTTTTAAGAAAAGCATGACATCCGCAGATTTTCTAAGTTGTTGCAATTTATTCCAGTTTTATTAAAGCTAATCACGCATGATCTTTTTAGGCCATTTAATTAAACAGCAGATTTTTTTAATTGTGGCATACACAAGAGCTAATTTGTCATGTCAAGCTTTGTTTACATCATGACGTAAAATTCTTCCATTTTCAAAAAAAAATCACAGTTAACACTGCCTAGTTAAATTCATGTGTGCACGAATGATAATATGGCTAAGTATTAGCTTAGTGATTAGCCTTGTTGTCAAAAAGACAAAAAGAAGAACCTGGGTTTGTACCCCAGCAGGGGTCTTTCTGTGTGGAATGTGCATGTTCTCCCAGGGTTTATAAACTACATCCGTGACCCTGATTAATAATCATGGATATAGACAATGGATGGATGGATGACTAACAGTGAAATAATATTTAAATAATGGTTTTATTTTGTTTGCCATATATATTTAACATATTAATTGGCGTTTTTCCTCTGTGGGGGAAAAAGAAATTGGTCAGACACCCACTTTTACTTGTTTAGTAACTGATCAATGTGGGTATAAACTATGTTTGGTCACCTATCCAGGCGAAATAATTAAGGATTTTTGTTTATTACAAAACTGGCAACCGTGTTACTTACTTTAAATGACATTCTCCTGTGAAAATCTGTACTTCGTTCATTTAAGGTGTAGAACAATACACACACACACACACACACCTGACAATCCACACACACAAACTCAGCAAAACTTTAGATTCATCCGCACTGAGGAGACATGTTAATGCACAAAGCGCTTAGCGTACTGTATGTGTATATTACAGAATATTGATAATAAAATGCAAGTTTTCTGAAATTCTCCTCACATTGGTGTAATGTAACAAGGATCTGTTCTTTACTTGAATTTTTATATTTCTATCAAACTTTACCTTTACTCCATTACTTTTTTTCTAAATAAAATGTAAACGAGTATATCCAAAGTATGTGTTACTTACTACAAGTCGTGATTTGACATTAATTTTTAACGAATCCTTAATATGACTCAAAAATGAGTCGATACGGAGAGCGACTCATTCATTTATACAGCCCGTGCATGTGCAAGATCCTACAGTATATTCTAACAAGAAACATTAGTTCATCTCAGAGTCCTTCGGACTGAGTCGTTCGTTTATCACGTGACAGGCTCATAAAGTTTGGTGGTACTCTAGTTGAAAAAGAAATGAATACTTTCTCCTGAGTCTTTGGGCCTGAGTTGTTTGTTCATTTATCATGTGACCAAGTCCTAGCTTTCAATAAAACGAATGCTTACTAATGTAAAGTTCTGTTCTTTTTCTTGCCAGTCTTGTTTTATTGTTCAACTTTAAATATTGGTAAAAATTCTTGGGAAATATTCTCTGCCTTTGACTGTCTGTAATTAATTAAACATTACTTAATGAAATAAACCAATCCTACAATCACAGAGCACCTATTATGTGTTAATTTTGATCCCAGTTGCTATAATTAAATTTCCTCTCCAGACATGTATTTGTACGTTTACTTTCAAGTACATTTTAATATTCAAAAAAATATTTTTCATACGTATAATCACATTAATACTTTTACTCAATTAATATTCTAAATGATGTCAAGTTATTTTCCAATAAAATTACAATACTTTTACTCAAGTGTTGCTTTCAGACACCTTTTATTACATATTAGAGTTTCCTTTTTTTATTATCTCAGAAACTAAAGTAAATGCCTAATAGACATGCTATCCTAGAAGCACACAGAACAAGGCTTGAACACCCGCTAAATGGCAGGATAGGGCATTTCACACACACTCCCAAATTCAATAGTACCCAGGGGGAATTTACAATAAGCTATCAGACATAGGATGGACCATGCATAGACTGTGGTTGAAGGTTAGGGAGGATTAGTTAATAGTTTAAAATGATAGTTTTAATCTACAAATTCAAAACAGAGAGTCAGAACCTTTATTGTGTCTAACTGTAAATAGACACAAATCTAAATTAAAATTACTGTGTATTTTCGGTGTGTAATTGTGAGATCTGACAACCAGAACATTTCTGTCATTAACTTGTCATTTATGGTTTATACTCAAAAGCTCAAAAAATTTCACTCGACAAATCACACAATCCGGTGTCACCCAGGATGAATTTTTCAAATGATCGAAAAGAAAGTATGCATCATATAGATTATATAGATAACTCAACCATGCAGTATATCTCATTCCTATTAAAACTGCCTTTTACTACTTTTTTTATCCACCTCATATTGGATCTCGGTTACATTTTACATTGATTTTAAAATCCTAACCCTCACTTATAAAGAACAGAATTGTCTTGTGTCACAGTACCTGAACAAACATTTTTAGATCTTGATGATCCCACATGCCTACTCTGATCAAAATACTTTAAGTGGCAAAGGCTACAGCACGGGGCAGAGCTATTATTATTATTTCAAATAGTGTCTGGAACTCAAGCACAGTCTCAGAGTTTAAAGGTGCAGTAGGAGATCTAGGAAAATGCTAAATTTATCTGATAGTACTGAAAGCATGCGTCCAAAGCCACAACTTCTGAATGCATAAACGTGCATAGACAAGACGACTAGAGACAACACAACACTACTAAAATACCAAATTTAAAAACAGTACCAGAATAAATAGTTAAACTTATTCGCAAAGGTAAACAAACTGCATAACCTATGATTTCCTATTGAAACACGCCAAAACTAAATCACACCATATTCCTACCTGGCCAAAAAAAATTGTTACAATTATATCATCTTTCAGACCCTTTGATTCCTGTAGTCGACTCCAGCATGGAAACAGAACACAGATATCAATTCAGGTTACTTCCCACGGTACGTACTGTACAGGCCCCGGCGTATCCTGTCTCCATGAACAGAGTGCGCCAAGATACGCAAATAAATAAGTTCACAGGCAGTTACGAAATGGTATCATAATATTCGGACCGACCATTTTGATTGGATAAAAATTTCTTGGTCCTACACCCTCCAAAAAGTGTTTGTAAAAGTGTTTGGGTCGCTTAGTATGGAAAAGACAGTTATGTGTGTGTTTTGTGTCCCACAAACTTTAGCCATGATGTTTAATACTGTATATATAAAATATATCCAGAGCAAGTAGTATCTCAGTGGTTAACATCTCGGTCTGCTTACAGAAAGAAAAGTTCAAGTCCTAGGACCATAAGCTGTCACCGCTGGAGCCTAGAGTAAGGTCCTTACTTCTTAAATAATCAAGTTGTTCTGGACAAGAGTGTCTGTCAAATGCTATACATGTATTTTTATTTTGATGTAGTAGCATAAAACAACAGAACTTGATTTCGAAACAGATGTAGATGCAGATGTCTTCTCCGCCATTCAACTTTCCTTTTTTTTTTATCATAACACAAAAGAAAAAAGCAAACAAAAAAAATTATAAAATAAATAATAATAATCATTTATTTTTAATTTAGGAGAGGTAAAGTGTACACTTGATAATCAAACTCCATACTAAATAATGTTCCTTTAATGTTCCTAGTCTATGATGGTGAGTATTAGAAAAAGCGTTATCGTAACTTTATTATAACATGTATAAGTAAAAAATGTTTGGGTTAAAACTTTACTAGTGTCTTAAAAGAATGGGGCCAGAGAGGGAAGTTCTTTGTCTGCTTATTACGAAACATCCAGTATCGACCCCCTCTCTAGGAGAGTAAGTATGTGCTTCACAGGTATATTAAAGAGGAAGAGAAAAAACTAACAGGGTCTCTTTCTTCATTTTTATGTTGTGAAGACACCACTTGTATACAACTAAACTTTTTCATTTTTTCCTTTTTGCTTGCCTCGACATTTCTTAAGATACATTTTGTTAAGATACAAATTTCCACCACAAAAGTCCAAAAATTGATTTCTGATGCAGAAAATGTATGCTAGGGAGATTACAATAACATTATTCATTCAGAAAGAAAGGGTTATTTGTTTTACACCTCCACAAAATCTAGTTGTAAAGGCTTTACATATTCAACTCACTTAGACCAAACTTTTCTGAACACATTCTTCTGAACACAAAGGAAAAAAGTGATCATTTTCATAATAAAAGCGCCTTCCAAGCACTTTTTTTTACCAGCAGATGTTAAAATGCCAAATAGTTTAGTTTGGAAATCAGCATTTCCTAAAGAAAATGTAGGGAATTAACAAGGCAATGCAGTTTCAAGAATGCTTTATGAAGCTCCGCCCAGAAAGGTTTTATTACTAGGCACTCCCAGAATATATGCCAGTGACTGGCCTCCCGAAACCCACACTGTCTTTAACATTTAGTGTCCCCTCCCTCCATATGTGCTTTCTATTTCGATGTTGTAAAAATCTGACAAAACACTTCCACCCAAACTCCTGCCATGTGTGGGAGTTAATCCATTTCCACAGTAATTTACAGACAGCAAGCCACTGCTCATTCGATCTTAATGAATTACCCCCTTTTTTCTCATTTCTCTTTGATGTATTCTGTAGAATGATTTTTTTTTATCCTGAAAAATTTAGGGATTACACCTCCTAAATCACCTTGGTAAACACCTGTTAATATCTAAAATATTGGGTTATCCAAGTCTGTTTCATTTTTGATATTGTTTTCAAAATGATTGCATAGCTGGAGATATCTGTCACAAGACAGTACTCATTCTTTGGACTTTTAAAGTCTTTCAAATCTCCTTTTCCCATAGAATGTTTTTATTCCTTGAGACACAAGATTTAATTCAATAATCCATTTTATTTGTCTTAAAATTAAGGTCAAAGGCACACCATTAAATGATTTCTAGTCTACGATCTATTTTATCTTCTTCTTTTAATGTAGTCCAGGTTCTTAGTTGAGTTTTTTTCTATGGGTTTTGCATCTTATCTATTAATCTTCTTAAGTTTTTACATGCCAATAATGCTTAAATTGGGGAATCATTCATTATTAAAAGTTTAATATCTTTCCACCTAGCTTGGTATGTTCGATTACAAATATTTATTAGGGATTTAATCTAGACCGCATAATAATAATTCCTGAAATTGGGTAGTCATACCTCTTTTCTCTTTTGAGAACTGTAATGTTTAGAATTTATTTCTGGGTTTGATCCCTTGCCAAATAAATTCAAAAATTGTATTTAATTTGGACCAAGGGTTTCTACATGAATTGATTGAAATAAATAGAGATATCGTGAAAGGATGTTCATCTTAATCGAGTCAATTCTATTACTAAATCCAAGGAAAGAGATGGCATTCCATCTATGTATATCTTCTTTAATTTTTGTTAGAAGTGGGTTAAAATTTACCTCTGCTAGTGCTAAAATTTGTTTCATTAAATGTATTTCTTTAATATTTCAGTGAATTCTGGTCTCAAATGAGACTGAGATGAATTTATCTCTAATATGTTTTGGATGGGGCAGCACGTTGGCTTAGTGGTGAGCACTGTTGCCTCACAGCAGGGGCCTTTTTGTGTAGAGTTTGCATATTCTCCCTGTGTTTGCGTGGGTTTACTCCGGGTTTTCCGGTTGCCTCCCACAGTCCAAAAACATGTATGTTAGGTTGATTGGTGATTCTAAATTGCCCATAGGAGTGTGTGTGTGTGTGGCCCTGTGATGGAGGTGATGTACCCCTCCTGCCTTTTGCCCTTTTAGAGTCGGCCGGGATAGACTCCACAGATTCCTGTGACCCCGAATTAGGGAATAATGAATAAATGAATGAATGAAGAAATGCATGATATGGATGTGTATAATTAAAAGTTAAAGTTTGCATTTTTGTATAATTAAATGTGTATCCTGCATATCTTCTGAAATTTTCTAGAAGATTTATTAATACAGGAAGTAAATTATTGGGTATACTTAGGTAAATTAAAATATCATTAGCATATAATGCTAGTTTGGGGTGCCTTTGATGTTTCATTGTTATCCACTGTGCGAGAGGCTCTATATAGAGCACAAAAAGTAGTGGTGAAATTGTACACCCCTGTCCTGATCTATGTTCTAAAATGATAGTATCTAAATGGTATTCACAGATGACAGATGGTTTATAATATAGTGTACGGATGCCCCTAACCAAAATTTTGTGCACGGCAAATCGTTCAAGAGTTTTATATAGGAAAGGCCAACTTACGGAATCAAAAGCCTTTTCCGCATCTAAACTAATTAAAAGAACCTCAAGTTTTTCCTGCTGGATATGACTTAATATATACAGAGATCGTCTAATGTTGTTATAATTGTGTCTTTGAGAGATAAACCTAGTCTGATTATTATGTATTAGCTGGGGAAGAATCTTTTCCAGTCTTTTAGCAAGGATGCTTGTATATAACTTGCAATCGACGTTCAGGTTCGAAATTGGTCTGTATGAACTAGCTTTCCCTGAAACTATTTTATATCTTCCTTGCTTATCTAAGATCTCTGAGATCAATATCATATATTCGAATGAGATCTTTTTTCATGTAACACTGAAGTGAGATGTGTTTTTTGAGAGAGCATGATCTCTTCATTTTACCTTTCCATTTTTAACAGTATTTAACGTCTCTTAGCTGGGTTAAAAATGTCATTTACCTTACATGTTGGAACTTTAAGGATGTGCTTATTCATAGTTTCCTTTGTTGGCTAACTGGCTTGACTTCTCACGGTGTCTTCATTGGTAGTCGATTTATACATGAAAAATACAAAACGACACCGCAACAAAAAGGAACAGTTGTTTCCAGTGTTGAGGCCCATCTCAAAAGAGCCAATGCAGTCAAAGCCTCCATAGGAGAAAGTTCCACATTGTGACAAACGTGGGGTTTTACTATCTGGCTGTACACCAGTCCAAATATAATCGTTAATAATTTAACAAAAACAAAACAAATCTCGGATAACTTGCCAATTAACCAGTCATGGCCTCCTTTAATTATTTATAGAATAGATAACTGAATAAAAGTGTGATCTCCACTTTGGTCACCTTGATCGTTTCCCTGCCACTTGCCAAGTAGATAGTAACGTGATTTCCTCCTGATCCATAGTAGTAGATGATTTACCACAGCAATGGAAAATCCTTGTAAAACCATGTCCCTCCTTAGCATCCTGGTACAGCCAAGCGCCGTCATCATAAAATATGCGCCTCCTTGCTGGATACAGTGTCTGGAACTTTATTAGCTTTTCTTTTAACACTTTCTTGGCTTCGGTGGACTCCCGTCATTTTTTAAGCACTTTAAGAGGGAAATTATGGTCAACGTAGAAGCAAGCACAGTTACAGGACAAGTCTTTTTTTTTGCCAGGCATTTCCTTGTTCGTCCGACATTCAAATCCTTGAATTATCTTTATAAGCACGCCCTCCTGATCTATCACTCTGGCTTACATGTTAGCTTGGTGCTTTGTTAGCCGCTTGATTAGCATTGATGCTACTTGAAGCGCAGTCTCAGTTTCTTTCCTCTGCCTCCCCCAGTCTGCCATTTTTGTTTAATGTTGAAAGCTGTACTTTATTGTTCCTTCTGAACTCTCTGAGTTTGTTGAGAATACGGCACAGGCTAACTTCAGAACTACCTCCGCCTTGGGGAAATGATGTCGGAGAGCTGCTTCTGTTATTTTGATTTTCTACCACATTTATCGTTGTCCTGAACCCCCTTTCTCCATTATTATGAAAAATATTCACAAGGTCTAACAAAAACGAATGTTTTGAATTTTTTACAAAACCATTAAGAAACTTGAATATTAGGCCGTCATTCCTTTTGAACTTCTTATAATAGTTCATTTTCATATATGCTTTTTTTTTACATACTTTCAGTCTTTCATTATTATTTACATGATGTCATCATGCTGCTAATAAATGTCCACTTGAACATTGAATATTACCTGAAATGACACATCATCTCAAAGTTTTAATATTTATTACCAATCAAGATTCATGAATTTAGTTAAGAAGAATGATTAAATTCTAACACGCTTCAATTATTTAATGAATATATTATTTTAAAACTTGGAATGACAGCTGTTGATTAAGTTGGCTGGTTACAGTCTATCGCTTTGGGGAAATGATGCACAACAAAATGATTTAGCCAACTACAACATATGTTTGTTGATTTATTTCTACGTATAAAAGGTGGCTTTTACTTATCCAAAAACGAATCTGTCCATCTGTTGACAGTACATCGTTGGAATTTACCGAGTGCTGGAATTAAAGCTCTCATAGGATCACTGTTGCATGGTCAAGCTGAAATTAAAATTGCACCCACCAAACTAGATAGCCGAACGTTTGTGGACACATGACCATCAAATCCTAGTTTAGATTTACTGCTTTTTTTTTGCAGTTACAATAAGCCCCAATGTTCAGGTTTGTGCAGCTGTGGGAAATTTGTCATTATTCACCTACAAAAATATTAGTAAGTATTGACACCGTTGTTAGGGGACAAGCTCTAGAGTGAAGTCATCAAAAAAGGTGTTTGCGTCTATAAGAGTCTTTAATCTGTACATAACACTCGATTTCTTTCTCTTTAATCCTAACAAAGCGAGTTTAGGGGCGTTGTCATGCTGGAACAGTGTTTTGAAGGACTCAGGTTTCATGTGTGTTTTGTTCTGTATGATGCATGCCATACATTTTGTTTGCTAAGTAATGCTATTTAGCCTCTCTCTTTTGGTTATGCTGACCCAGATTTTGACCTAATCATGCTTTGCATACCAACCAACCAACCAACCAACCAACCACAGCCTGTTTATGATCTATCACAGTTCACTATAGGATATCCTACAGTAAGATGTAGTAAATTGTAGTATAGTACAGTATTTACTCCATCTCACTGCAGCGTACTATAGTATTAACTCTACTGAATTGATAAACTGTAGTAAATACTGTAGAAAACTTTCACACTGAAGTTACTAGAAAAGTTACTCTAGTAAAGTTACTAGCGTAAACTATAAGCAATGATAAAGAAAAAAAAAAGTTCGTTCACATGTTGTTTGGTTTTATTCATTTTGGGGATTTTGTGTGTTTGCTCTGATTTGTGCTGTGAAGGTTTTCACACATACAGTATAATATAGCTGTGGTAAATTTTACTATAGTAACAAATGTAGCAATTTGCTTATTTTAAGTGCAGTTGTATTACTATTGTATTTGCAGTTGTATTTTTTGCAGTTGTATTACTATTGTATTGCTATTTACTGAAGTTACTAGAAAAGTTACTCTAGTAAAGTTACTAGAGTAAACTAGAAGACTGTGGTAAACTGTATCATGTTACAATAGTTACTAAAGATTTTAGTAGTATTCACACTTTGTTAATGTTAACTATAGAAAAAAACTGTAGTGAACTGATCAACAATATTTTAAAGAGTTGTTCTATGGAGAACGAAGTCGCTAAGAGGGATCAGTGTGTTCCAGTGTGAAAGGACAGGTTCCTATTTATAATAGACAGCAATGTCAGATCATCGATTCGACAAAAGTTAAACAAAGCAGCTGAAGATTTGAAAAAAAAAAAATAAGCAATGATAAAGAAAAAAAAAAAGTTCGTTCACATGTTGTTTGGTTTTATTCATTTTGGGGATTTTGTGTGTTTGCTCTGATTTGTGCTGTGAAGGTTTTCACACATACAGTATAATATAGCTGTGGTAAATTTTACTATAGTAACAAATGTAGCAATTTGCTTATTTTACTATAGTAGGGTTACTAAAACAAGTGCAGTTGTATTACCACAACTAATTACCACATTATTGCTATTTACTATGATATATTTATTCTAGTACAGTTTAAAAACACTACAGTATTTTTACAGTATACAGGACATTTCGCTACAAGTTTTATAGTAACGTTAGTCTAGTCAATACCATAGTATGTGTATACGAGTAATTTTTTTGGACTATTATCCGTTTAGAAATAATAAACTCCCTCCCGCGACTGCACGCAGGAATCCCTGAATCTCTGTCCAGAATCTTGTTTCAAAGTGTCAAACTAATTAAAAGCAGCAAAAGGTGGCAGCCCTCAGTCACTAATAAATCCTGTCCTCGTAAAATTGTAACTGTAATCGAGACAGAGCTTATAAAGACCAGACTGATCATATGTCTTACTGTCATCATTATATTTATTAAACAAAATTGAAATAAAACAAACCAAAAGGAGAAAAAAGCAGTAGATAATCTATGAGCTCTGCATCATCAGGTGATCACAGTATAGTAGCTTATAGAGGATCTTTGCGTTATGTGCGGTTTTCTGCATATGTCCTATAGATTAGAAAGTGTGTAATTAATAAACAAATGATTTTGTCATGTACATCTACACCTATGTAATTTTAAACATTTGATTATTGATCAATTGCGAATTTTCTATCATACTAAGCTTCTTTTTAGAGTGTGGCTGAATGGATTGGTGTAAATTTAGCTACAAAAGCTACACTAATTTTGACACTACACTCTGACACCAATTTTGTGTTTAGTGGGCAGGAAACCTGAGTCTTTTTACTTTAACCTCTTCCATCATTGTTTGGATGACTTAGTTGCATTAAAGGGCAATTTTAATTCTACAGCTTACAGACATTCCAAGACATTCCAAAAAATTAGGATCAGATTAAAGAGGAACCACAAATGGATCTGATTTTGAGGTGTTCACAAACTACATATTTAGAATTCTAGAATAATGGTGTCTTTAGTTTCTATTTGTCTATTGGGAATTTTTAAACTGTTTATGGTCTCTCTGGTGGTCAATACAGATACAGTATGTCCCAATCAACCTGCCAGATCTACAAAGTAAGCACAGACACACCAAGCAGCCCTGATTTCAAGTCTAGAGCTTTACCACAGCCAGCAAATAGCAGACAAATAAACAAGAACGTTGTTTGTGTAACATCACCAGTGGGTAAACACCAGAGAGCGCCCTCGCCTTCCCTTTTGGTATCACTTTCGAATGCGGACTATTTGTACTAGCGCTAGCAGTTAGCTCATCGCGAAGTTTTGTTAGCCTGTCTTCGTACTGAGCGATATTCTATGTTTTGTGCTTTCCTTCATTTTCGATTACATCTCGCCGATTCGGATTTGTCTGCTTTTCTCATCGCTGCTTACTGTGTACGGATATCTGCCCGTTTCACCTCAATGTAATTTTACCTAATGCCAACTATAACTATAAATTTTAAAAATTAATTTCTTTTTATAAAATGTCAAAATCCCTGATTGAATTTTATCCGATGCATTAAAAATAAAATCTAAAGGCTTTCCTTTTAAGGCTTTTTCAATTATCCTCATGAAAGCAAGTATGTTTCAATGGGTTTTTTTTTTTAATTGGCTTTCATACAGAGCTGTTCTACTGAAGGTCACAAATAAACACATACATTCACACACATATATTTGTCATCTCAATAAAATAGTAAAAGTATAAAGAAGTACATTATCAGGATAGAATAAAATAAAATAAAAAATTCGGCTAAAAATAAGGCCTTTCAAAGCAAAATAATTCAAAGGCACACACACACACACTACAGCCATTACATAACAAGCAACAGCCAGAAGGTAGGCTTTGGTATCTGTCACCAACATGTCAGTAGCAGATCCTTTAAGTCCTATAAGTTGTAAGTCAGATATGTGTATGTATGTGGAATATGTATAAGTGGCATTTAAATGAACGCCGGGAATCAAAGTTTCCTAGTTGGACATTGTCCACTGTGATACACACACAGTCCTCCACATGATTTAAATGGAAATATGATTTTTTTCATATTGTCTTTTTCAATTGAACTATGGTTCGGATCTGATGCTCATTTCATGCACTTTTAGTGGTGGTAGGGAGTCAGCACGGGCACTTCAATTGGTTCGCAGCCTCTGAACTTGAACAGCCAGACCTTTAGACTGACGGCAGAAGGTCTGGAAAACCTAGCTGCTTTGAATAGCCAAGATGATGTATGATTGACAGGTAAAGCAAACAATGATGATATTTCCTTCCTGTCCTGATTAGGGATGTGGTAATGTCCCCGCAATAACAGACCCGTAAATCATTCATTCACAAACATTTTCAGAATGTATGAAATCAATTATTGATGTAATCGATATAAACACAACAGCTTACTTTTTCAATCAGACGGCTTTGGGTTGTTTCCAGGTGGACCGTATTTTTGGATGTATAAAAGAGATAAATGTAAGTTTCTCTAGATGCAGGGAACCGGCCAAATGATAAGTGGCTGTATGCATCAGACGTTTAGCCAGCAGTTTGCGGGTGTGACATCTCACCAGCAAGACTTGGGCATCCATGATGCTGCACTTTTACTATACCATAACTACTATATAGCAAAAATAATCCACAAGACCTGCTGTCTCAAATATTCTGTGACCCTTCTGTCTATCACTATTAAGTTTTTCCAGATCATTCGGCCTCTTGATTCAAACATCATTTTCAAATACTTATCGTTTTTCGAAGTTCCAAAGAAAACATAGAGAAAAATCAGGACTGATGGAAAAATGTTTTTTGGACATATGAGTCTAAAAGTGAATTATTTGGACACTGCAACAGAGGACATATTTGGTGTAAACCAAATATAGCATTCCAGGAAAAGAACCCCATACCAACTGTAAAACATGAAGGTGGAAGTATCCTGGTTTGGGCATGCTTTGCTGCAGCAGGACCTGACCATCATAGAATCTACATGAATTCTACCGTGTATCAGAGGGTGCTTAAGGAACATTTGAGATCATCTGTAAAAAAGTTAAAGCAATGGAATTGGACCTGCAACATTACAAACGACCCAAAACATACCAGAAAATCCACCAGGGACTGGCTGATACTAAGAAATAGAGAGTCCTGGAATGGCCGAGTGAAAGCCCGGACCTGAATCTCTTTGAGATGCTATGGGGCGACTTGAAACAAGCTGTACATGCAAGAAACCCCTCAAACATCCTAAATAGTAAAATAAATCAACAGATACATTTTATACATGTAATAAATTGATACATTTTATAAATGATGCTACAAAACTGTAGTAAATGCTATGCTTTGACCCAAAATATTTAGTAGTATTATTCTTAGATTAGTATTAACTCTTTTACAACAGTGTCCTTTTATAATTAAAAATCTGGTATCAGCTACAACTGGTCTGCACTGGTCCCATGAATTCTTTCCTTTTAGCTTCTTTCCCCTGCTGCTGCCATCTAAAGCTCGCTTTTTCAAGATCTATACAGATGTTTTGACCGTTACTATAGTAAATTACATATTACATTTAAAGATGCAGCCTTATAAAAGACGACCTGGGTGGGCCATTGCTGAAATCTGCTGAGTGTTTTGCATGCAGCACAGGGCACTTAGTATTATTCTAGAGGTGGGGACAGGAGGAAGAAAGAAGATGGAGGGAGAAGGCATTGATGAAATGACCAGATCGCCTAATTAAAGCAGCTGAGCTCAAGTGCATTGATGTATTACATCAATTACGGCTCGGCTCGATAGGTCTGGCCCTGCAAGCACTGCCACAGACACTGAGGCTCCTACCAAACACTCTGAATAAATAATGGCGATGTACAGGGAAAGAGGTGTCCGAGACACTACCTAATATCAAAAGACACTATTTTGTCAAGTGTGGAATGAGATGTATATTTATCCGCACTGGAATATTAAATGCAGTGGAAGATAGAACTAAATTAAAGAAAGGAAAAGGTTTTTTATAATAATATAGCAAAGCTTTATTTGTGATTTCTAAAGACATTCGTCGGATAAAGCAACATAGCAAAGCTTTTGCATGATTTTTATAGACTGTCGGAAAAAAGCAAGACAAATACATTAGCCTGCTAGATTCGAGCAGAGGGCTGTAAATCTGGATTTACTTCACTATGATGTAAAGAATTGTAGTATAGTGTAGTATATTACAGTATTAACTACATCCTACTGCGGTGTACCATAGTAAACTAAAAGACTATAAAAGTTGCAGGATTTGTTTTAACTTTTCCTCTGTCAGATAAAGCAAAGCAAAAAGATGCAAAAAACTGTAGTATAGCGTACTACAGGGGTTGGCAACCTTTAATACTTAAATAGATATTTGGGGGGGCACAAAGCTCTTTTAACATCTAAAATAAAGATAACACTACATATATCGTTTTTTTAAATCTATATACCACATATAATAACAATTGTTGCACTTTTTTCAAATTACTGAACAACTACAGCAAAAAAGACATTTTATGTCTGCATGCAACAAAATATATTTTGAACTCTGAAACAACGCTGGGATGAGATATAAATTCTTATAAAATTATCAATTTATTTAATACATCCTCGTATTTAAATAATCCACCTGCAGCAAACCAAAATCTAGTCCGCTCCTGTGTGCCGCCATCTTTTTATCGTGCGCACCAGAGCGCACAGTCAGCTGTTAACCTTAATGCAATAAGGACTATTTCACTGAATAAAATATTTATTTGCAAAATAATAGCCAATTAAAATATTTATCTTACTTAGTTATTGTGATTTTTGCTTCTAAACCTTATCGCACAGCTTCTCCACATCAGGGCTAGAAGACGTCTCCTTCATTTTCACACAGGATTGTAAGCTGTCGTCTGTGAGGCAAAAGCTATGTTTGTTTTTTATATAGTTCATATTGGAGAAGACCTGCATGCTCACATACGTATGTGGTTCCAAAGATCGACAGGACTCCAAATGCAGACTGCTTTATGTCCATATTCTATGTTTCGCCTGTCGGCGGGTGTCGCGTATGAGGGTTATGACGCATATTTTTTAAACGAAAAAAAATTAAACACATTTCATTTTAATGTAACAAAATCACCAAGTCTTTAAATTTAGAATTATTAAAAAAAAACCTAACAACCTAAAATAAATTTGGATTAAATCCCTAAAGCCACAGGGAGCCGCCGCTACAGGATAAAAGAGCAACATGCAGCTCCACGGGTTTGCCGACCCCTGGTATAGTATATTATAGTATTTACCACATCCTACTGCAGTTTAACTTAGTATTAACTCTAGCGTAAATACTATACACTCAATACTAGAGTAAACTAAAAGACTGTGATAAACTGTATCATATAACGTTTATTAAAGGATTTAGTTTGTTATAGTATTTACACTTGGCTAATGTTTACGCCAAACTTTGGAAAGAACTGTAGTGCACAATATTTTAAAGAGTCGTTCTATAGGAAATAGAGTTACTAATAGGTATTAGTGTGTTCCAGTGTGAAAGACCAGATTCCCATTTCTAATAGACAGAAATGTCAGATCATCAATTTGCCAAAAATGAAACAATGCAGCTGAAGATTATCAACAGAAATTAGCAATAATAAAAATTGAACGGTTTGTTAACATGTTGTTTGATTTTTATTTTATTTTAGGGATTTGGTGTGTGTTGTTTTAATGAACTTATAAGGTTTTCACACATACAGTATAATATAACTGTAGAACATTTAATATAGTAACTAAAGTACTCATTGGTTTATTTCACTATAGAAAATTTACTAGAATATATTTACTCTAGTAAGGTTTAATAACATTACAGGAAATCTTGCCATGTGTTCTATAGTAAACTATAGAATTTTTCATATGGGGAAAAATAGTTAATTTACAGAAAAAATAATCCATGTTCTGGAGACTAAGAAACCTTAGTGGTAGTTTCATGGTAGTTACTTACGCAAATGGTGGATCAGTATAAGACAGGGTTCAGATTCGCAAACTCACAATTAAAATACTGTTAAAGTCAACAATAGAACAAAGGGGTAACACAAAGGGAACTACTGTCGAAAGTATGCAATGGTAATTAGGCTTGTGTTAAAATGTCATGAATGACATTAATCACAGTTGACCGGACTAGCAAATAGATTAGGATAAGATAATGATGAAAGCGATTAAACACTTCCTCTCACTCATGAACTTCCAATGTGTTGCCAATGTGTTTTTCTCTAATAGATTCATAGATTTTCTCTAATAGAATGTGGTGGTGGATAAGACATGCAATTGTTTTTGTAAGATCAGGATAATATAGCTGATTAAAGAAATTCTAACAGATTATGACAAATTTGATGAATATACTTACAGAATACTCTAATAAGAAAAAAAAGAAGTTACATTATAACAACATTAAAATAAAATGAAGTTAATCTGTTTATGATCATTTTTTAAACTTAATTGACAGTGATGGCAAATCAGGATGTAGACGACTGGTCAAATTTTCACCAATTCAACATAGTAATAAACCCACTTACAAAAACTTGAGTAAAATATAATATACGTCTATAAATGGAAGCATTTATTTGTTACATAATTTCATGTCTTAAATTACAGCAAAGTGAATTTTAAAACAAATATTTCTTCGCACATCTAAGTTTAGAAATCTGGAATTAGAGTACTGGGTCAGCCATGATGCAGCACCCATGGATCAGAAAAGGTTTTAGAGGCCTTGCCTATGGGCCCAGCAGTAATAGCTTGGCAGTTCTAAACCTCAATCTTCCAGGCATCAAATTAAAACCTTTAATCTTCCAGGCAGCAATTTAAAGTCTTGAACATTTGATTTACCATTGAAGATTCTCCATTCCTAGATTTCTTATTTAGAGTGATGTACAAAAGTTCATCAATGAACTGATTAACACTGGGTTGTTAAATCGCAAAGCGATTATAACATCAACCCACAACTGTTAAAAAAGTGCTAAAAAAAATAAGGGTTAGGTCTTTACTTTTCTTAAACACGGCCTGTGACTTTCTGAAAATGATGCAAAATTCCTTCCACCATTTTGCTGCCAGAAAAGGTCTTAAGGCAGACCTACCTTGTATCCTAATGCTATGCTAATAAAAGATTTTTAAAATGTAAGACACCAAAAACATATGGACAAAAATCCTAGATTTGGTTGTGTTGCTCTATGATGTGACAAAGACAGCACACCACACACGCCAACAGATTTTCAACCAGAATCCCAACTGTGAACACAGAAAATCACACAACAGGATTTCCGAATTTACAATCAGAAATCCTGATGTGTGGGGGAAACCCTGAGGACAAACACACATGATCTGGAGATAAAGAATTTCTGAGCAGATTTATTCACTCTTAACACACCTCACATCACATCAAAGTATAATAAGATATTTTTCAGAACCACCAAGATAATAGGGACAATACCTACGATTGTCAGAAGGGGAAAAATCGGCTTACAATTAGTTAGATTATCCTGTGATGTGAATCCAAAGTTGGGCAGTAATTCCCTAACTTTTTCTGGCAGGTCCCACTTTTGCAGCATTAAAAAAAAAATTCTGACTTCACACAAGCCTTTCTAGTGCTACACTAGGGCTCGTGGATCTAAGAGAGGACGGTGCAGTGTGTGGATTGATAGGTGCTTGGAAGTAAAAGGCTGCTTCTCTGTTTTTTGGCTTTGTAAGCAAGATTTAGTTTTTTAAACTTGATGCGTGCAGTGTAGGAGCACAGCAATGGGATGGTGTGTTAAAACTTTGAGTGATTGAAAACTAGTGTTGCAGCTGCATTCGGGATCCTCTACAGAAGACAAATTAGGCTCAGAGTTAAACCTGCCAGAAGTAAGTTGAAGGACTTAAGGAACTGGACTGCTGATCGGAAGATTGTGGGTTGACATTCCAGCACCAGCTGCCACCACTGGGAAAGACCCTTAACACCAATCTTTTAAGTTAGCTAACACGAATGAGATAAATAGAAGTTATATTATAGAAGTTATATTATAGAATAGAAGTTATATGCAGTTTATTTACACATGAACTATATACACAACAGCAGACAAACAGCAAACATGAAGTAACTAAAGGTAGCATAACCAGAAGCTCTTACGGCAGTGGTATATGAACAAACAATAATCTACAAAGACAAGGCAAAACACAAGGGCTATAATTACACACAAGAAACACAGTAACTAAACAAGGCACACCTGATCACAATCACAAACACAGGACTAAACCAATGAAAACAAGACACAAGGACAAAGGGAATCACATGACAGGAAGACATGAGGACAAAACAAGAAGTAAACAAAACAAACAGCCCAGGCTAGCATAACAAAGCTTAGCCTAGACATAAAACAAGAAACATGAAACAAGAAAAACATAAAACAAGAACATGAAAACCTTACAGTTTAACATATTTAGACAATACTGAGAGATTCAAGTATTTTAACTAAACAATTAAAACCCAACATTTATTCTCACTAAAAATGACTAAAACCAAACAGGTGTATCAGGTACACATGATTAGAACATTGTTACTCAGCTTGTTAAAGGAGGCTGGTCCCATTCAAATTCAAACTCAGACATTTAGTTTGGTGTGCTCTTGACTGTTGAAGTGGTGAGACTGAAACAGCTGTCTGAGGCCTTCAGAAAGAACATTGTTGCAGCTTATGTGTCTGGAAAGAGATTTTTAAAAAAATCTTAAAAGTTTTTGTAATCAGCCATTCCACTGTCTGCAAAAATAGTCTACAAGTGGAGGACATTCAAAACAACTGACAACATGCCCAGGTCTGGCCGTCCATGAAAGTTCACCCTGAGAGCAGACCGCAAGATGCTAAAAGTAATCACCAAAAACCCTAAAGTGTTATGGACCTACAGCAGGCTCTTGCTACTGTTGATTTGAAAGTGCATGATTCTACAACCAGAAAGAGACTCCACAAGTTTATATTTTATGGGAGGTGTTCAAGGAGGAAAATTTTGCTCTCTAGGAAAAACACGAAGGTCAGATTAAAGTTTGCCAAAGAGAACGCAGACAAAGACCAGGATTTATGGAATAATGTTTTTTAGACAGATGAGTCTAAAATTGAATTCTTTAGACACTGCAACAGAGGACATGTTTGCAACATTTGGGCACTGCAACAGAAGAGATGTTTGCAACAAGACAATGACCGAAAACATACCAGTAAATTCACCAAGGACTGGTTAAAAACTAAGAAAAACAGAGTCCTGGAATGGCTGCGTCAAATCCCAGATCTAAATCCCATAGAGATGCTGTGGGGCGACTTGAAACTGGCTGTACATGCAAGAAACCCCTTAAACATCTTACAGCTGAAGGAATTCTGCATTAGGGAGACTGATTTGATAGGGCTACAAGAAGCGTCTCATTGGAGTTATTTCAGCCAAAGGGGATTAACACTAGCTATTAAGGGATAGGGTGTTCTAACTTTTTCCTCAATTAGAATACACATATTTGTTAAAATCTTTTGTTTAACGAGTAAAACAATGTTAATTTTTGTTGTTACCCTGCAATTAAGTCACTTTCTTTTTCAGAGGAAAACAAGATTAACAATAGAAATGCTAACATTTCTTAATAAAGAATTAAATACCTAATACTTATCCTGATTTTCATGGTTTACAAGCATCTGATGAGCCAAACTCTAATATAGGCGTCTGCTCGGTAGACAAACATACTAGGTCATAGGCCGTCCCGCAATGGATTCAAATGGTCATAATTAATTATAACAGATCAATAATTAAATTCCCTTTTAGCTCAATTATAGCTAGCATCATGATATATCCTATTGTGACTCATGTATCGTGATGCGTATCCTATTATGAGGCCCTTGCCAATATATATATATATATATATATATATAACAAAACAAACAACAAGTGTGGATAGAAATTGTGTGCATAAAATGGTCAATTTTTTTAAATATCATTTTAATATGTTAGAAGAAATAGTGTAAGGTTTAAGGTGAGTTTGATTATAGCCAAATTGTGACGTCACGATGACTGGGTAGGAGCCCTCATGTAAAACCGCAGGACTTGTGGGGTGTAAGCACCAAACATGGTCCAAAAAGGACAACCATTGCATCAGCTTTGCCAACTGTTTATTATATTGCATTGTTTTATTACTTTATATAATTTCCTATTTCTTATTAGATACATAATATGGCCAAAAGTATGTAAAAACTAACCAGTCATAACTCGCTTTTACAAAAGCCTTACCATATATGGAAAGACTTTCCTGGCTGTGGGAATCTGTGCTTATATAGCTATAAGAACATTAGTAAGGTTAGATTAATGTTCCAATTCTTCCCAAAGGTGTTCATTGGGGTTGAAATCAGTGGCAAACCCCCGTCTCTGTCGAGACCTAAAAGTGGGCCAGTAATTGCTGTGGTTAAACCGGCAAGTTTGCTGAGCACAACTGCTACAGTTAATAACATGCTGCCATTTTGTATTGCTACTGTTCTAATGCTTGCTGACTGGCTCTCTGTGTTAGCAATTTTGGGCACAAAAGATAGATACAGACATCAAACAGCTAGAATAAAACCATTTTTGCATATGGTCTATACACCTAATCAGTCCCTAGAGGGTATCTTTTGTTTACTTTTGACCTTATTTAGACAGACAGAATAAGAGAGAGAAAGAAAGAGAAATGCTTTTATTTTTATTCCAGTAATCAAAATGAAATAATAAAATGATGTCTTTAAGAGTGATCAGGGTAGTGCTTTTTTTCCCCTTATTCAATTTTCAAGAAAATATCTGATTTATGATTATTACATCGTGGCAGATGGGATTTTTCTTTCTGCATACTTTGAGAGTAAAAGGAACAGACAGACATTCGAGAACCTACACAACTTAACGCTAAAATTGAAGTTCAGTCAAGTTGCATTATTCTGTCTCATCGCTACATTTCCCAGCTTTATAATGTAATACAGGCGCAATTCTAGGGTAATGCAATGGTTATATAGTAACATGGTATTTCTTGGTATTTTAGTCAACACACAGTGTTCTAGCATGTAAAAAAGGATCCCCTTAAGTTAAATTAAATTTCCCTTCAACATGATTCTTGAAGGCTGAGCATTTAAAGTCTTTATAACAGCAAAAATGAAATGTGTGGGAATCATATTTGAAGAGTCAATTTCGATTTAACTTCACTAAAAGATGCCCTGCCACTTTTCCATTTAAAATCTAATCTTCTTACAAATTCTAAAGAATTATAAATATACAAATAAGAATTGCTAATTTAATTAGCTTCAATTTCATCCACATCTGTTTCTAAGCTAAAATACCTTTATTGATTAATCCTTGTTCACACTTACTGTGTGGCGGAATAAATTCTGTAAAAGGTTTTTTGTTTCTGTTGTGAGGAGGATTTAATGATGCAGAATCATCAGAGACAATTTGACAGCTGGTACCTGATTACAGGCTAAACAAATTCTATTTCGCTATAGTATGTACTTATCCGAAACCCTGATCAAGTTAAGAGGAATTGACACATTTATGATGAAGTTGTGCGGTTGTAGACATCTTGACTGCATTTACACACTATAAGACCAAAACTGAGGACACCTGAGCAAAACCTTAACACTTTTGGCAAGGTTTTCCACTAGACACTGAGAGATGGCTTTGGGGATCATCCCATTCGAGTACTTCAACCGGATCATACCATGTTCTCCTACAGCTCAGAGGCCTTGCCATGCTGGAGGTGAGTTTGGGTCTCTTTCTTTCATTGATTAAATAATGTAATGCTATAACATGCTGTACAAAGACATTCCAGACAATTGTGTGCTTTCAGACTTTGTGGCAGCAGTTTGGGGAAGTATCTCCAAAGGTGATAACTAGGGCTTTTTAATAATTCAATACCAATATATATCGCAATAAAACTTTTCTCAATAATGATGATATGCTTTTTAAACACATTTCTGATATTCCGAAATACATCACAGCATTTGTCACTGAATGATGTTCAGGGCACAGCTGTCAGAAAAAAAACAGAACACAATTGGCTACTTGCGTAGTCTAACCCCGCCCCCTGTCCCAGTCGCGCAGAGCGACACATTGCACAAAACAGCCATGACTCATGGTTTCAGGTCGTGCTCCAGTGGCCGTAAGCGGGAGATACAGCGCATGCTCTCAGTGTGTGGATTCCCAGTTTGTTACTTCTTAACTTTGACATTACGCATGAGAATCTTTTTACGATCCGTTTTCGATTCTGGGAGTCCAAAATCGATTCTTAGTCGACATTTTTTTTTAGATTTTTCCACTGTGTATTTTTATATCTTTACATTTTAACCAAAATGTAGTTTTTATGCTTTTTTGTTTATAGTTGGAATTTATGTACAACAATGTCAACCATCTTAAAAAATATGATTTGGTTCCACACAAGTTGTGTTCAATGTGGTAATTTTGTGTCAGCACTCATTGTGTGTGTGGGTCAATACATTTTTTCCCTTGGGGCTTGCAGTAGTTTGGGTGAGAGTGCGTGCGCACAGAAGTGTGAGACAGAAGAAAAAGTTGCGAATACATTTTTGCATCTAATAAACCATTTTGGACTGCTTTAGTTCTTTATTTTATTAAATTCTAGTGTTTAGGCGAACCTGCGACGAACGCCAGGTTACACTTATAATCTTTCTGTTTCTTGTACGCACAGGCCCGCGCCGTCGCGATCTTATTTAAATTTAGCATTGATTCTGGACTTTTGAGAAATGATTTAGGAATCGTTGAAGAAAGAATCGTGATGCATCGATGAATTGATTTTTTTTCCCCACCCCTATTTGAAAGGAAAGAAAAATTCCAAAAATGCATGTTTTTTACTAAACCAAAACACACCCATGCAGTATTTTTTAGGGAAATATCCGTCTGTGATACTATTCGTAAACATAACATGCTTAACAAATTAGTGTTTTTATTTCTAGAACATATGGTTTTATGGACTTGGAAAATTCTTTTTTTGGAAGTACAGACATCCACTGGCAGTTTTTCTAAAGCTTTTTTTTTTTTATATTGTTTGTATTGATATCAGAATTATATCGTATCAAGCGAAATTAAGAAATATAATGTGATAAAAAATGCATTATTATAACACATAATGCATGTTTAACGCTGAAGGCTACACACTCCGAACTCATTTTGTCTGTGCTTCCTGGAATGCTGAACTTTGCACTAGATGCAACACCAAGCGCACCCCCCCCCCAACTGCCACCCACCCGAGGGGCTGTCTGAGGACACAAGCCTTGTATTTGTTAGTCTAGCGCAATAGGCAATCAGTAAAGCAATTAGCATTCTGTTCTAAAATGCAGTTGCAGTTTAAAAAGCTGAGCCCTTGGTAACATAGTGCTCATGGAGAAGCTAAATCTGTCCCCAGAGACCAATCCAACTAGTCCTAATCCTTGCCTCTAAATAAGCCCTGTGATGGAAGACAGTTATTGCATACAGTTTATGTGGACGGCAAAGCGGCAGACTGTTAAAAGTCTTAAAAACACACAAGTCACTACTATCTATGGTAATTAAAGTTAAAATTCGGAAAAGAAACTCGCAAAAAGGCTCGTTTTTTCAGGTTAAATTGTAAAATTCAATTAATTTTAGTTTGTAGCAGTATAATGTATGTATTAAATATGGTCGCATTCACGCTGCAGGTCTTGATGCCCAATATTGATTTTTTTTTTTCCTTTCCAGGAAAGGAAGTAAAAACTGTGCAATAGCCTTGAATGTAGCCTTGATTGCTATCTACATAGGTCACTGTTGGTGTCCTGCACCACCATCGCTTATTTAATGACAAATGACTCGCATTGACAGGTGAAAATCTGATCTGTCTTCCTATATGCAGATGCTAATGCACTTATCCGATTCATATCCAATTTACTTCCATATATATATATATGTATATATACACTGCTCAAAAAAATAAAGGGAACACTAAAATAACACATCCTAGATCTGAATGAATGAAATATTCTTATTAAATACTTTGTTCTTTACATAGTTGAATGTGCTGAAAACAAAATCACACAAAAATTATCAATGAAAATCAAATTTATTAACCCATGGAGGTCTGGATTCGGAGTCGCACTCAAAATTGGAGTGGAAAAACACACTACAGGCTGATCCAACTTTGATGTAATGTCCTTAAAACAAGTCAAAATGAGGCTCAGTAGTGTGTGTGGCCTCCACGTGCCTGTATGACCTACAATGCCTGGGCATGCTCCTGATGAGGTAGCGGATGGTCTCCTGAGGGATCTCCTCCCAGACCTGGACTAAAGCAGTCTGTGGTGCAACGTGGCGTTGGTGGATGGAGCGAGACATGATGTCCCAGATGTGCTCAATTGGATTCAGGTCTGGGGAACGGGCGGGCCAGTCCATAGCATCAAGTCTTGCAGAGAACTGCTGGGGGTGGTTGGGGGGTGGGGGGGGGTCTTTACCAATGCTGGACAGGAAACTGCTGACACACTCCAGCCACATGAGGTCTAGCATTGTCTTGCATTAGGAGGAATCCAGGGGCAACCGCACCGGCATATGGTCTCACAAGCGGTCTGAGAATCTCATCTCGGTACCTAATGGCAGTCAGGCTACCTCTGGCGAGCACATGGAGGGCTATGCGGCCCTCCAAAGAAATGCCACCCCACACCATTACTGACCCACTGCCCCAAACCGGTCATGCTGGAGGATGTTGCAGGCAGCAGAATGTTCTCCACGGCGTCTCCAGACTCTGTCACGTCTGTCACATGTGCTCAGTGTGAACCTGCTTTCATCTGTGAAGAGCACAGGGCACCAGTGGCGAATTTCCCAATCTTGGTGTTCTCTGCCAAACGTCCTGCACGGTGTTGGGCTGTAAGCACAACCCCCACCTGTGGACGTCGGGCCCTCATACCACCCTCATGGAGTCTGTTTCTGACCGTTTGAGCAGACACATGCACATTTGTGGCCTGCTGGAGGTCATTTTGCAGGGCTCTGGCAGTGCTCCTCCTGTTTCCTCCTTGCACAAAGGCAGAGGTAGCGGTCCTGCCTGCTTTCGTTTTTTTTTTTTTTCTTCCATGGGTTGTTGCCCTCCTACGGCCTCCTCCACGTCTCCCCCACGCCATCTCCTGATGTACTGGCCTGTCTCCTGGTAGCGCCTCCATGCTCTGGACACTACGCTGACAGCAAACCACAGCAAACCTTCTTGCCACAGCTCGCATTGATGTGCCATCCTGGATGAGCTGCACTACCTGAGCCACTTGTGTGGGTTGTAGACTCCGTCTCATGCTACCACTAGAGTGAAAGCACCGCCAGCATTCAAAAGTGACCAAAACATCAGCCAGAAAGCATAGGAACTGAGAAGTGGTCTGTGGTCACCACCTGCAGAACCACTCCTTTATTGGGGGTGTCTTGCTAATTGCCTATAATTTCCACCTGTTGTCTATTCCATTTGCACAACAGCATGTGAAATTGATTGTCAATCAGTGTTGCTTCCTAAGTGGGCAGTTTGATTTCACAGAAGTGTGATTGACTTGGAGTTACATTGTGTTGTTTAAGTGTTCCCTTTATTTTTTAATAGTGTATATATATAGAAAAGTGTATGGAGGAAAAAAAGCCAACGATACAGTCATATATATATATATATATATATATATATACGATATATATCTATAGTATATATATATATAGATATATATATATATATATATATATGGACTGCGCCATTGGCTTTTTTTCTCCGTCGTACACAATCGTGGGTCATATCTGTGCCACAAAAGAGAAAAAACAGAATTGAGTCACTTTGTACATGTAGTGTAAATGCAGACATCTAATATTGTAGAGTTTTTAGCTTACGTAAAATTAGTCTATTGTAATATTGGGGTGCAGTCGGTGGTCTAGTTCATCCCAGTGGGATGAATCAAGGTCAGGACTCTGTACAGGACACTCAAGTTTTTTCACCAGAACACATGGATCATGGAGATCAGGGGTTTCCAGGGATTTCGTGCACATTGTCATGCTGGAAAAGTGTTTGAGTCTCTTAGCTCCAATAAAGGTAAATATTCATTATATTAAATATATTAAAGATATTAAAGATCTTGGACAACTGTCTGTTTCCAACTTTCTGAAAAATACGTTTATTAATGTGTTGGTCAGGTGTCCACAAACTTTCCTCCAGAAAGTGTATATGGGTAACATGGTGTTTGGCTCTCCAATGGTTACATAAGCATGTTTATGTTTCTTATATACATATAGATGTTGTATATGGATAATATTGACTGGGGTAGAAATATTTGTACAAGCCAGAAGATAAAGAAAGCAAGATACCCTTTGGCAGAAATCTATTATTCTGTGCAGAAACCAACAACAACTGGGAAACAAACTGTTTATTGTGCGATGCAACTTTCTCTTTAGCTGTACCGTTACATTCTGTTCTTTAAATTCGGTTATAACGATAATTAAAAAATACTGAAAGCTAATGTAAGTTCAGTCTTATGGCTATTTTGGCACAATTCCTAATGCTATCCTATTACTTGATGCAGGAGCTCTGTCGAAAATGAGTATGTAGTCATTTGCTACGTTTTCAGTGAGTCTATGCCAGATCATAACTAACAAGGGGGCAAGCGATCTTCCAACGAGGGGGCACACAATTAGCAACAATAACTTACGAAAAAGTGCACACTCATACAACTGGCACAAACTGATTAGATAATTTCCCGTAAAGTAAACAAGAAAACCCCAAACTATTCAATATCGCCACAATCACGTCGCAATAAGAACAAAACCAATTAACAACTATATGCTGTGATGACGTTCTAATAGACAAGAGTCACATTTAAGTTTACGATCAAATAAAATCAAATAAAGGCATAACGTACCTTTTAAAAAAGATGAAGGATTTACTCAAAGTACACATTGATATGGTAAAGACGTAAAGACGCATGAGACACCAAGCAACCAATCAGAGATACAGGTTTAAGTTAATAAAAATAAAAAATTACCCATTTCCTGTATTTTCTTATTTTTATTACATTAAAAATCTTCAAAATTTAATTAATCCTGATTATAGGATATTCTATATATATATATATATATATATATATATGATATATATATATATATATATATATATCTATATATATATATATATATATATATATATATATATATATTATATGTATAATGACATATTTTGGGGAAAAAAAATCGACTTTTGACTGCAAAAGAAAAAAAAATAAATTTAGACACATCTGTCAAATATTAAACGCACATGTTTAATCTACATTCCCGCTGGCGATGTCTCTCCGATTCCTTTATAACACCACGGCCGCAAGTACCCCACAGACGTAAAAACGCAACCAAACAGTGAAACGGTTTAATTGCATAAAAATGTCAAATTAACTATCAGCTGTAGTTTCTAATTTTTAATTACATTAAAAATCATCAATGTCTTACGTTTAATTTATTTTAATTATTCTGTACACTGATGGCTACGAGTGTTGGCCATGACAAATTTTGGGAAAAAAAATCCTTTTAATTCACAAAAAAAAATTTATGTTTGCTTGAGGTGTTTCAATTGTGTAAAAAAGAGTTCATGTGAATAAAGGAAGATTAAGACACATTTGTCAAATGCAGCAAAGATTAATTCCACATGACTAATTAGCAGTTGTGCTAGCGGTGTCTTTTCAGTTTCTTTATAACAACACAACAGCTAGCATCAACAGCTACGTGTGGAGAGACGAAGAAATTCTTGTCTCCATTTTGCTGGTTTTGTCTGTTACTGATGTAGAAAATATTAAACCGAGTTGACTTTCCACTCCATTATACTTATTTTATTTACTGTTGCTTACTAGGTTACCAATACCACCGTCAGCTGCTAGAACAACTTAAAGGAAATGTACCTATTTTTTTTCTTCGTAAAGATTCGCTTCACGTTATGATGGAAAGCTAGCTATTGTGTTGATCCTGAGTGAGAGGAAAAGGTAGAATGCCTTGAATTTTAGCCGGCTGTGAGTTACCTTGCCTGTAGGACACACAGCATTGCCCGGAGAAATGATTCATAGCCTTTGTTCCCGTTAATATGATCTGGGCAACTAACCGTCAAAAGTCAATCCTGTTAAAATCAATAATGGCAGTGAGTGAGAAGATATTGCTGACAATTTTTCAGTATTAGTAGCACAGTATCTGCCCGCTGTGTTTGTGTCGTCTTCCATACACAGTATATTATAGACAGCTAGCTCGCCATATGGGAAATATATAAAACTAATAAATCTAGGCACAGTTCTAACTGCTTTTTAATCAATCAGACAAAAGAAGCGGCTAATTTGGCGTTTTCTGTTGGGTCTAATAAAGCAAACATGCTTTACAAATATAACGTATTTAAAAGTGAAAAAATCCTCCAGTCTAAAAACACAAAGTCTGCACTTTTTTTTTTAATCTTTAATAACTTGAGCATTAAACCAAAGGTACAATTGTTTCTTGCAAAAACCGTCCTCCTCGGCATTTCTTCAACATTGATAAGAATTCGGATTTACATAGAAAATAACGTTTCTTGCAATGAAAGCAATTTCTGAAGCAAATGTTTTTAATTTAGCTAGTTTGCTTTGAAGGTATAAGTTTTGATTGGAATAAAACAACCTCAAACAAGACCATGGAGAGGCCAGTTTACAGCCCACTTCTGTATTTAAAATTTTATTTATTTTTTTAAAGCACATTTAAGATAACCGTAGTTGATCAAAATTAGAAAAAAAAAACAATCAAATAAAGTTAAATGGCAAAGAATATAAATAAGCAGTGTTGTACACTGGGACAGACATGTTAAACATGCTAGTCTGTGCAAATTAATAAATTTACTACTGTAGCACGTGCGAGATACAGTTTATTTATATACTTTCCCAAAGGTATTTATATACTTTCCCGAAGGTATTTAAGGTCATAAGGTCATCTAAATAGAGGTTTTGTTGTATCTGTTTGGCATGTGCATAAGTTTCTTTTATCATCCCATCCAAAAAAAAAAAAACCCACAAAAAATTCTTATAATAAAACTAAGGCAAGTTTTAAACTATGCGTGACAATAGCCCTAGTATAATGCATCGTGTTGTCTTCTGGTGGTCTGGCAGAGCAAAGTCTTAAATATAGACTAGATTTCATTGTACTAGGGCTTTTTTTTTTTTTTTAGAGGTTTTGTCCCATTGTCCTTTCAGGTTGTCCTGCGTAGTTTAAATCTTGTCTCAGTTTTATGATTAGAATTTTTTGTGTTTTTTTATTTGGATAGTTAAAGAATTTATGCACATGCCTTTGTCTTAACACAGATACAACAAAACCTCTATTTAGATAAATACCTTTGCGAAAGTATTGACAAATAAGACTGGTAGCTGTTTAATGTTTAGTAGGGATGCGGGTATAGCAGTACTGGAAAAAATACCTATAATATATACAGTATATTATATTTAAAACGGTACAATATCAGTGTTGCTGAATTCTGTATTTCATTCGTTGCTGTTCCGGAATTTCCCTGTAGGAAGCAGGGCTATTAAATAAGGTAGGAAGGGGTGGCCAAAATATAAATGTTCTTTTATTAAAGAAACCAAATCGCCTTATGATATTTACCTTATTTACACAACAGCTTCTCATTTCTGTCTCTACAGGGTCACCCATTTACAGCTCGCTGTTTTCCTGTAGGAGATCTTCTATTACATTAGACACGTCTAGTCCTTTTCAGCCCGTGTTAATGACTACATATTAATTGTTAACCACGAATAACAGGCGGATTTGCGTAAAACTGAAAATGTATTTACTTTGACTTTGGATTGTCAAAGCTTTTGATTTTGAATGATGATTATTATGCAACATGAATAACAAAATGAATGTAACACCAATTTAGATACTTGTATCTGACCCTCTGCCAGGTCAGTGATATTGATCTCCGCTTCATAATTTCGATTTGTTTGTGCTTGCCAATTTACTGTGTCTGCAAGAAGAGCTAGGAGCAGCCATCAGCCCACCAAAAATGTAGCATATTTCTGTGATTACTGTGGGAGGAATAGGCTTGTTTCTTTCCACTAGTAGAATATAAAAAAATACACACAATAAAAATAGAGACCACAGACTCACTGACAGCCGCACTAGTTTCGACTAAATTCTATTCACTGAAAAATGCACAAACAGATCACTCTTCCTTTCTGTCTTTTTTTTGCATATTGTTTTTTTTTTTTTTCATTCCTTCTATTTCTTTATTTTTTATCCATTTTTCTTACTTAAATTTTTTCTTTTGTTCCTTTTTATATATATATTTTTTTTACTTTCTTTTTTTATTATTTCTCTTTTTCACTTCTCTTTACCTTTTTTTTTTTATATTTTCGTCTATTCTTGTTTATTTTCTTTTACATTTTTAAGTCTTTTTTTTCTTATGTTCTTTACTTTTTTTGTTCTTATGATTATTATGCAACATGAATAACAAAATGAATGTAACACCAATTTAGATACTTGTATCTGACCCTCTGCCAGGTCAGTGATATTGATCTCCGCTTCATAATTTCGATTATGGATTCTTTTTTAAATTTTTTCTCTTTTATTTGTTCACTCTTCTCACATTTTCCCATCTCTTTCTTTTTAATTTTCTTTATTTCCTTTGTTGCTTTTGTCTTTTTTTTTTTTTTCTTTCTTCTTTCTTTTGTATTCTTTCTTGCTTTCTTTCTTATTTTACCTTCTCTTTCTTTCTTTCTTTCTTTCTTTGTCTGTCTGTCTGTCCGTCTTTCTTCCTTCCTTTTTATTCTCTTCCTTTCTTTTAAATTTTAGATTTCATGATGCATTTTGTGAAAAAAGAAAAGATATAAGAAACCCCCCCCCCCAATGATCTTTAATTTGCTTAGCAGGGTGTGGAACAACCTTGAGTTAAAGTTATGTTCTATCCAGTCCAGATGCAGCCTTTTTTCTGTTTCACTGACCCCCATAAAACAAATTTGTATATTTGAGCCAGGATATGCTGCTCGGTTCTTTACGGAGAATATTTATAGTCTGTAAATCCTTTTGTCAGTGAAGGTTGACAAAATGGATAGCAAGCATTTGATCTAAAACAGTCTTGGGTTTTGATTTTGATTTGTGCAGATAAAAACCACAAAAAGCTAAATCAGAACAGTGGCTGCATCATTGCACGTGATCATATATTAGATAGATTACGGTAACATAATTAATTAAATCCATACTCACTGAATGTATTGCTGTCATAGAGATGAGGAATGAGGCGATACGTTGTCCTAGAGTGTTTATAGATGAGTGAACACCCACAGAAATTGGATGGACATACTGAAGGATCTGCTTGCTGTAAGCCAGCTGCTGTTATTAACCCTTTCCACTAGAACACGGTTGTTCTATTCGTTTACATTTACAGGATTTGGAAGACATCCTTATACTAAGAAACTTATTTTGAGGAGCCAAAGCAAACTAAACTTACTAACAGTTTATCCACTGAGCTACCATTTTCCCTATTAGAATAAATTTCATTTACTGAGGTGACTTAACATTTTTTTTAGCAGTTAAGGGTTTAGGGCCTTGCTCAGGGGCCCAGCAAATGGCAGCTGAGAAGCAAGTGTTGCACCTGATGAGCATCTTCAAACCACTGAGATTTTACTTTAAAAATGTTTAATAATTAACAATGATTAGTCATAAGTCTTTTTAAAATTTATTGATTAGTTTTTTTTTTCCTGAGAGATATGGTCTTTAGATCCACCTTAAAAAACAAAAGTTTAAAAAAAAAAATCTGTATCAGACCCAGCCATTGTGAAGCCATTTATAAAGATTGTAAATGTGATGACAATTATCTTCCCAGAAACCTCTTAAATGCCTAGCTTCTGTGTTTTAATGCAACTAAAGACGAATAGCATTTACATTTATTGACTTATTTATCCTTTTTTGGGCTGTTAAAATTTAAGGGCCCAGAATTAAACCCACAATCTTCCGATCAGCAGTCACTCCAATCACGGAGCTACCACTTTAGTGGTATTAAATTGACATACCAATGTAAAGAGAGTTGCAGTAGTCACAAATGCACTGTTGTATTCAAAGGGTTAAACCGCATGGAATCATAGGACAAAGAGTACTGTGTCATTTTTAAAGTATAGACTTACACAATAACATTTTTATTCACAAGTGAGCAATTGGGGGTTAAGGGCCTTGCTCAGGGGCCCACCAGTGGCTGGCAATCCCAATCTTCCAATTAACAGTTCAGCATGTCTGATATACATGACAGAGGATTAATTTTGTGATTTTGTTTTCCTATGTTAAATTCTGGGTAGATTTTATGCAGTTAGCTAGTTAAAGAGATCAGTGCAAATTGAAAGGTTATTATTGTACTAATGCATTATATGTAATTAGAATAACATTTACACCATTTGGCAGAGGCCTTTCGGACGCCATCCAGATCGACTGACACTTAACTCATTCATACATCCGTGCAATGGGGGGTTTAAGGGCCTAGCATTGGTAACTTAGTGGTGGAAATCGAAACCCATGATTAGGGAATAACGATTAGTTCAAAACTACTGTATTTTAATTACTTTAAAACAATTTGTGAAAATCATTTGGAAAAAGAAAAATATTAGAAATTTAATTCATTGAATCAAACAATTTGTGAAAATCATTTGGAAAAAGAAAAATATTAGAGATATTTAAGCGCTCATTGTATATTTTATACAGTTCTATTAATTAGGTTCAAAATATTTTTGTAAAAACATACAATAATACCCCACATGTCTGGTCATTTATTCTTTCACAAAAAGTATTGATTTGTTTAACCTCTTTCTGTTGTGTCTGCTTTATCATGCAGTTGTGTTAAATTTTAAGTGCCAAAGTTATTTTTAATATCTCATTTAGCCTGAAACCATTAAGTTAGCCTTCATACTCTGGCTGGTTTTATTCTTACTTTACATTTAGTAGCTTTTGTGATGTTGTTGGTTAGAATGTTAGAACTGACTACAGAGACCTTGAGTCGGTCTATGCGCGTGCATTTGAACCATTTCCCAGTAGAGGACTTAGCATCTCTTGTGTGTCGACAGGGGCCGTAATTGCTTGCCTGCCATGACCACTCAAGCAGATAATATTTTCTTTTGTGTGTCAGGTCAAATTTGTAGCAAACTTTGGACGTAGAGAAATCATCTGGAAATGCCAAGGCCTGTTCGGGTCTGCTGATTATTATGCACCTGCTTTGGATTTTGCTTTAATCAAAAGTTCCCTAAGGCTTCTAAGATCTTGTGCTTCTTTGAGGAATTCAGAATTTATCACCCTGGAGGCACCGAACAACCTGCATGAGGCCAAAGCTGGCGAGATGCTCCTAGATATAAGTTACATAACAGAAGTTGGGCAACTTTCACTGTTTAGGATGAAGTGGAGCTTTCTGACCAGATTGAGTGAAATATTCTATCATCCATCTTACTATCGTGTAGCATTGCATTATTTCTTCACTAGAACTAAGAGATTCAAACACTGTTCCAGTATGACAATGCACAAAACCCCTGAACTCCATGAAGACTGGGTTCTGGTGTGAGTGGAAGAATTCAAGTGTCCTGACTCTGACTTAACCCCACTGAACATCTTTGGGGATGAACTGAAACACTGACTGCATCCCAGACCTCCACACCCAACATAAGTGTCTGATCGCACTGATGCTATCGTAGCTGAATAAACACGAATTCCCACAGTAACATGACACAATTATTTTCCTTCTTAACAGCAAAAAAAGAGGAATAAACCTATAATGGGGTGTTTTTAAAGAATATCGATGTCCATTAACTTTCGGCCATGTAGTGCATCTACCCATGTTTTTTTCATTTTGCATTAGTGTTTAGGTAATCAGATTTTTCCAAACATGCATTCATCGTCTATACCCACTTATTCCTTATCATAGTCAAGATCTGCTGGTTTCCACCCCAGCTGTCATTCGGCAAAAGGCAGGGGTCACCCCGGACAGGTCATTCGTCACTTGACTATTGCCTGTTTCTTGACCAGTAGCATGCCTATGCATATGAGTATCCTGAAACCTGTTTATATAAATCCATTGTGTAACAGAATCCATGTTCAAGACTTACACAGTGCTATATTTGATATGAATGTAGTGCACATAGCATCATTCGGAAACAAGCTCTAAAACGAAAAGTAAATTATATAACCATCAAACTATATATCCATCCATTCATTGTTTATACCCACCTATTCCTAATCAGGGTCATGGCGATCTGCTGAAGTCTATCCCAGCTGTCATTGGGTGAAAGGCAGCGGTAGAACCTGGTCAGGTCACCAGTTCATCTCAGGGTCACTTAGAGACAAATAACCATACGCACTAACTCCTACCTGCAATTTAGCATCAAATCAATCTGAAAAATGTTTTTGGACTGTGGAAGGAAACCGGAATAGCCAGAGCAAACATGTAAACACAGATTACATGCAAACTCCACAAGGACAGACCCTTGCCGGTAATACGAACCTGGAACCTTCTTGCTATGCAGCAACAGTGCTAACCACTAAGCTACTTTGCTACCGTCAAACTTTTTTTTTTCTTTTATTAGAAAATCAACATTATCTCAAGGCAGCTGTTCTTAGACAGAGAAACAATCCAATCAGTAAAAGGTTAACTCTCTGTGCAGGTCCCAGGTCAGGATAAAATGGGAGAGTTGAGTCAGTAAGGGCATTTGGTGTAAAACCAGCGCCAAATCAAATATGTGGGTCAGATGATCCACTGTAAATCAGCAAACTCTGCCAGCACGGAAGGATGCTAAAAAAAAGAAAGTGTGAGAAAGAGAGTGCGAGAAAGAGAGAGAGAAAATTGTTGACTAGAAAATTCAAAGAAAGTTCTCGTTAGACATGTTCTAGGGTTAACTCGGGGCAACCAACCTGAATCAGGCACACTGTGTTTCCTCTAGCGGCAAATGTAATGATTCGAGAAGACATGTTGGACATAATGACTCAAGATAAGAATAAGGCTTTACTGCACACACACATACACACACCTTCTAAGTGAATCTGGTCACGGGTACAATAAAGAAAATGTTCCGGCGTATCAAATAAAAATCCACACACTCCTACACAGAAAATGTACATAACATAAATGTCAGATTGGGCAATAAAATAGGCCATTAAGAAAAGAAGATATTGCAATCTTAATATTAGAAAACAGCTTCCATTAGAGCCACAGTGTTTTTTTTTTTTTGGTAAGACTATTAAACTGCAAAATGAATTAAATTACACAGTATAAATAGAATTATCACCCACGGAGAGTAACCAGCTCCTTACAGAATTAAAATAAGCATTAAACAATCTATATGTGCCTATGCATAGGTATATTGGTGTAAAAGTCTGAATAAAAACAACTCTTTTAAAATGAAATGGCCCTGTTTACATGAACACAGTCATTTCGATTGAAATTTTCATGTTGAGTGTTTAGAGACATGATTGTATAAGTACATGCTGCTGCCTAGATCTTGGCGGGTCAAGGCACCAGCACCCACACATTGTTGCTCCTGGGTTCGATTTCCGTTTGGGCCCCTTCTGGTCCCACCTCTCTATTCATCTCCTCCACTTCGTCCTGTAAATAAAGGCAAAAAATGTCCCAAAAAATCTTTTTAAGAAATCTTATACGAAAACACAGGACGTAAAATGTCCAAATAAGGACAGGCGAGAGTTGTGCTACTAAAATTTAGCGACATGGAATAGAAACAAAACTTCCGTCTGACCAGCCATTCATTTCCCAAAAAACTGACCAGAGAAAGAAACCATAATGAGTCGTTTGCATAGAGTAAATTTTCATTTGATCGGATTGTGAGAAGCTTTATCCCACCTCTCTCTCAACCTGACTGCAATTTTAATAAGTTTGGAAAATTTTTTATTATTAAGGTGTTTACCTGGAGCATTTTCATTAGGATTGAGCTAATTGTAATAATAATTGGAATATGATGCTCCATGTAAACGCATTTATTGATTGAAATTTCAATTGCGTTAAAGGGTTGGGATAAACCTTATCATAAACCGACCAAAAATTATTACATGTAAACCAGTTACACTGATTCCTGTTTACTTAATTGAGTGTACATCCTTCTGCGCATGCCTTGACACAGTTACTATGTGTTAAGTGGCTGAATTTTTTTTGTCCCCCCATTCCTAAATTACAGTGGTACATCTTCACGACCGGCCCTAACTACACACCTTTATGCAGACGTTCTGCTCTTTGAGAAAGAGGCAAAAAGGAAACTGATGTTTCGCACCAAAAAGCTCATCTTCATCAATCATCTTTACAGCAAATGCACATACTCGCACACATCTCCTTTATCACGAGCAACACAACTGCTCCTTCTGAACTTACATTACTACTTAAGTATGTATAAAACGTATGTAAGTACATACGTCCTGACCGTTGAAGTATGTTATATTTAGTATAGTTACAGATAGTTTGAACGAAATCCGGACGTACTACAGCCACCATGTTGATACAAGAAACGTCTCGGTTATATATGGTGACCCTCATTCCCTGATAGAGGAAACAGAGACCACGTGTCGAGTGACAACACTAGGGGTTACGTTTGGGAGCCTAAAGTTGTTTCGAAAAGGCCAATGAATTTGGACGAACAGAATTTGCATAGCTGATCATGCCCCGGTCTTCCAGGTATAAATAGACCAGCCATGTTTATCTTTCTGTCCTAAAGAGCCTAATGACGATTTCCTAGGAGCAGTCTGGTGCAGTGGCATGAGGGACACAATGTCTTTAGGGTTACCATACGAAACCAAGACGATCCCTTTCGGTCATTCACTCGTGTTGAGTGATGACACTAGGGGTCCCTGTACTACATGCCACTGTGCTGTACTGTGTCAGGGGTCTACTGAAGGAACCGGAATGCCTTACTCAACCTCATGACGTACCAGCATGCAGGAGTGCCTCATCTACTCTTACAAGGGGAAGGTTATAGTGTAGCCGAAGATCCTCAGCAGTAGCCCTTCTTAATACTCACATTTTAATATCTCGCTTGGAGTCCTGATACTGGGACAGGCCCTCCCCCAAGGCCGCATGAGGAAGCACTTTATGTGGAGCACAACCTAGGTCCAGATGGGGGAAACCACGGCCAAGTGGTTTCCTTTGTGGAAATCCTCTCTAGGAAATGTGCAACTTAATCTAAAAAGGGGGTCCGGGGTCAGACAGCAGAACCCGTCTACATAAAAATATCTTGTGAGACTATTGTGCGCAAACTTTGTCTATTATTTTGTAAGACACAGCAATGGATGTAACAAAACAAATGATACTTTGTTGTTAAATTCCTTATTAATGCCAAAAAATATGTGTCAATTTGTAAATCTTCTCCGTCACTTGGGCAGCCATGTTGCCGTTGCAGCTGGTGTATCTTGGGAAATTTTTTTAAACCCCTACGTTTGAATTGTGGTCCTGAAAAATCTGTGTTTTAAGGGGCATTTGACTTTTCGCCCTACTCCTACACCTTCAACCAAAAGAGAATCCAGATACCCCTACCCCTTCACATAAACGTGCGAAACAGAGGTGTTTGGTTAAGGGGTAGAAATAGGATTGTGCCCTCTATTTTAAAATGCACACAGTTTAGCTTCAGGCCTAACAAATGAAGCACTGCAGAATTTCTGTACGATAAAGATAACTACAGTTGATAAAAATGTTCCAGAAAAAGTGGACTTATAGGAGAGAAAGCTGTCATACGTGACTGGCGTAGAATAGTCTCCCAAATTCTCCCGAGAACCATCATATCGTCAAATTCAATATGTCTCTTAAACTGTTTCATTCCTTAAATCAGTTTAAAAAAGTTTGGAGTGTTTCTCAAAGGGTAGTAAAAAGTTTCTAAGGTCATTGTATGAATGCTGCTTTTACATGACAGCGGTAATGGCATTTGGAGTTCAACTGAGTGAAAATAACCAGAGAGTCTAACAATAAGAGCAGTGGGGGAATTATTCTTTTAGTTCAGGGAAATCACACGTCATAAAAATGGACTTCATTTAACACATTGACAAATTATTGAAGCTGAAATTTTACTTGAAAAAACTCATGAATTAATGCAGTTGTTACATTAAAATAAATTCACATGGACAAAAGTACCGGAAAAACCTGTCCATCAAATCCAGTTCCAGATTTAGTCTTACTCTTCCTTCTATAACTTTCTGGGATTTGGCGGACGCCCTTATTCAGAGTGACTTGCATTTTCTCAGGGACCCAAAGGTGATGGCTTAATAATGCTGGGTATCAAACCCACATTCTTCGGGTAAACTGTCCAACACCTTAACCACTGCGCTAGCACTTCCCCCCCATACATCTGAAAAGATTGTGATCACAGGTTTAGTCACAATAGTATTATTAAGAGATCATATAATGTTGGGTGAGAAGGTCTGGGGTGCAGTCGATATTCAGTGGGGGTCAGGGCTCCAACCACAACACAGCATTGTCGTGCAAAGACACTCGTAAAAAACTGTCCGGTTCCAACGTAAGGTGTCCAAACTTTTGTAACTATTTTTGCTTCTGAGGATGCTACGAAAACATTTTTTTATGCTGGTTGAAAGTCTCTTCATATCTCGATAGCACATAATGTATTTACATCGTCTGTGGAAGGTGTAGGATCAAAAAAAACAAAAAAAACAAAAACCTTCTTTCAATCAAAATTTACATACAATTTAGCTCGAATATAATAATAGGCTTCCCTACATGACTGTCAACACATTTATTTGCGTAGCTCTATACACCCTGTACTCGTAGAGAGGATACGTCATCAGCCAGGGTTGCCAGATTGGGTAGGTCCCTGCCCAGTTGGGTGGTTTTGAATTTGATTATGAGGATAAAAAATGGCTTTGGCAGGTGTAGTGAAAGTGGTAGTGGCTTAATAGTTAAATGCTAATTGGAAGATCAGGGATTATTTGTTCTTTAGTTATTCACACTTTACAAATTTGTGATTAACTTAAATATTATAAATTAAAATCTTTGGGGGTCATTTTAATACCATTCCATAGTGTGTCTCTTTAATAGGTGTTTTATGTGTTTGTCTAATGTTCATTTCATCTGCAGGTTTCACATAAAAAACATTATAAAAACATCATAAAAACATTAGACTGTGACTTGGTCAGTCATTATATACTGCCCACAGATATTCATAGAGACTTAAATTTATCTCTATTTTTATCTTTAAATTTATCTAAATTAATTTTTTTTAATTAAACTGAGCAGCTGAGGCCTTATTAAAGGGCCCTGAAGTGCCAACATGGTGGTGCTGGGAATTAAACCCATGATCCCCTAATCAGCAGTCCACCACCTCAGAGACAGAGTTACAGAACTAGCAGTTTTTTTTCATCAGATATATAACCTGAATTTAAATCTGCAGTCATGATTTTTTTGCAGCCACGGGCATATTTTAACAAGAAAGTGTAGCAGAGGAAGAAAAAAAAAAGTACAAAAGGGTTACAAGCACTTAGTTTTTGGTCTTCTAATTAATGGCTTTTTTACTACTCCTTTAAATCCACAAATTATAAGGAGCATAAATTAGAAAGCAGATTTTACGGCTGACAGCCTCAGGCAGAACTGGCTGCAAATGCAGAATTTATTGAACCTCCTAAGAGGAACAAACAAACCAATAGGGTGAAAATGAGTGTCTGGAAGTGTTATAGAAATAGAATGGCATGGAATATATATTCATTTGGCAAAACCAGAGAAGGAAATAAATGCTCAGAGGAAATAAATGCTCCAGTATTATTTCAGTCTAAAAGAGGAACAACAGGAATGTGTGTCATGTAAATAGCTGTGCAACATGCTTTGTGCTTTTGTGTTATTTCAGGTAAGCTGGAAAAAATCATCCATCTATCTATCCAAACACACCCACCTATCTATCTCTCTGTCTATCTATCTATCTCTCTGTCTATCTATCTATCTATCTATCTATCGATCTATCTATCTATCCATATATATATATATATATATATATATATATATATATATATATATATATATATATTATATATATATAAATAGTAAAAAAAGCCACACAGCTAGCTATCTATCTATCTATCTATCTATCCATCCATCCATAAATCCATCCATCATCCATATATATATATATATATACTGTATATATATATATATATATATATATATATATATATATATATATATATATATATAGATAATATAAAGCACACAGCCTGCCTATCTATCTATCTATCTATCTATCTATCTATCTATCTATCTATCTATCTATCTATCTATCTATCTATCTATCTATCTATCCATCCATCATATATATATATGTATATATATATATATATATATATATATATATATATATATAAAGCCACACAGCCTGCCTATCTATCTATCTATCTATCTATCTATCTATCTATCTATCTATCTATCCCTCCCCCGTGCGTTCATCTGTCTATCTGTGTCTGTCCATCTCCCTACCCAAACCCACCTGTCTATCTGTCTGTCTGTCTGTCTGTCTATCTATCTATCTATCTATCTATCTATCTATCTATCTATCTATCTATCTATCTATCCATTCCTCTCTCCTCCTTCCGTCTGTCTATCTATCCATCTCCCTACCCAAACTCACCTACATACCTAGCTATCTACCTATCTATTCAGTGTATCAGAAGTAAACCACGAGCGTGACTGAGTGCACTAGGGCGTTCGGGGCTACCTGCCATTAGACGCCTGCAATTTTTCTAATTGCTCTTTTTATGACCCACTTGTCATCCCTAAAGTCAGAGTTTTTGCATACAGACTATGACGATATGTTGCTTTGTTTTTGAAGGGAGAATCGTCTCTCTACAACAATAGCATGACTTACAGGCGCTTGGAGAGCTAACGCTTCTCTGCACACCTGTTCCATGCGGTTAACCTCCTCCGATGTTCTCGTCTATTGTTTGTATTTACAACTTACTATTTTAGGAATTACACATCTGCTTCGAAATGTTCCTACAAACTGACAAAAAGAAACACATCCCCCAGTACTGTTGTTGCAGCAGGTTTTTTCCAGACATTGATGAATACCTTTAGTTTGTAAAGTGTTGCTGGGCACGAAATATATGATGATATAATACATCACCTGCTTTAGCCAAAGAAAAGCGATAAATTCTTCTTATAACAAATAACCAATTTGGCTAGAAAACTGTTATTACCTATTGTAAATGATTTCTTTGTTACTGCTGCAGTATTTTGGAGAGAGCCTATCGTATCCCTGCCTGGCGTGCCATTTTTTCAATGCGTGCGTGATGAAACAAGCGAGCATGTGCGCACTTGTTTGCAAAGCTACGCATGCACACGGACATATTATGCAGGATTGCTTTGAGAGTAATGCAAGTCTTTATCTCGGAAGGTTTTGAAACACTCAGTTACCTGGAAATCCCTGAACTGAAATGATTTCACGCAACATTGCACTAGATATGGCAGTGAAGCATGAAATTGAGTCACTCAGTGTAAAAAAAAAAAAAAAAAAAAAAAAAGTGGAAAACGAACAAAAAAAAATATACCTTTTAACCACAAGATGTTATACTTGTCTTTACCCACTTATCTGTAAATTTACAAAGATGCTATTTTTTAGGGTTATTACACACAGTTTTTTATTACTTAATGCTGATTGACAGAAAAAAAAAGTATAATATATATATATATATATATATATATACAGCTTCCCTGTCCCTGCCGTAGAAAAGCATCCCCACAGCAGGATGCTGCCACCACCTTGTTTCACAGTGGGGATGGTGTGTTCAGGGTGATTTCAGTGTTCAAGTTCAACTTTGGTCTCATCTGACCCGAGCACCTTCTTCCACATGTTTGCGCTGTCCCCTATATGGCTTGGGGCTACGGAACAACTTATGTTTTTCTTTCAACGACGGCTTTCTACTTGCCATTCTTCAATAAAGGCCATTTTTGTGAAGTACACAACTTATAGTTGTCCTGTGGACAGATTTTCCCACCTGAGCGGTGGATTTCTGCAGCTCCTCCAGAGTGACAATAGGCCTCTTGGCTGCTTCTCTGACCAGTGCTCCCCTTGCTCCTTAAGATGTTCAAAGCTTGGGATATTTTTTATAACCTAACCCTATTTTAAACTTCTCCACAACTTTATTCCTGACCTGTCTGGGGAGTTCCTTGGCCTTTTATGATTCTGTTTGTTTACTAGTGTTCTCTAACAAACCACTGAGGCCTTCAGAAAACAGGTGTATTTATACTGAAACTAAATTACACACAAGTGGAATTCAGTAGGCAATTGATTGCACTGGATTTTATTTAGCGGTATCAGAGTACAGGGGGCTGAATACAAAGGCATGCCACATATCGACTAAACCCTAATAAGCGCCATGGTTATAACATTAATTTTATACAAATTTTTATACCTTTATACCTTTAAATAAAAAAAAAATAAAAATGCACATGCACAGCCAATGCTAAATAATTTTTACTTCTTCTAACACTGGATATTAATCAATGCAGTGTGACAAGCAGCCACTAGGGGCCACCGGAGAAAGAAAAGTGTGAAGTTTTGACTGTGACTGGAGAAAATGTAAGCAGTGTCTATGCTGAAGACAGTTTTTTTTTTTTTTTACAAACAGATGCCATGTTACAAAACAGCATTTAAGCCAACAAGAAAAATAAAAGGACTCTTCAAAACATATGTGAAAAAAGTATGATGCTGAAAAAAGTCGGCACTGATATTGGGTGATTTCCAAACAGATTTTTTCTTTTCCTTCATTGTAGGAAATTTACATAGGATAAAATAAAATAACAACAACAAAAAGAATAGTTCTTTGTAGTCTGAATCCATGACATGTCTTTGAAGCACTGAAAGCAAATTAAACCTGACCCCCTGCTGTGATGGTCAAAGCCAGCTGCTGTGAGGATGGTAGACTTCCTGATAAAACAGATTCTATATTTACACGCTTTGTTTTATAACAGCGTCGGAAACTAGTTCCTAAATTACCATTGATGAAAGATGACAAGCAACATTCAGATATGTGGAAAAAAATAGTGATATGTTGTTGGTGTTGGGGGCTTAGTTATTAATTTACACAACACAACCCATAGTACTACCCCTCAGGTAGGGCTCTCTAAATTCCTACCATGAAATCTGGCTCATTTAAGAAATATTTAATCTTCTGTTGAAGTATTAGAATAAGTATTAGAATAAACTACAGTTACTGAGAGGTGAGTAGTGACGGGTTATATTTACCTGAGAATATTTTTTTTAATATCCTAGTTGGTTTTAACTGTCCTTACTTTTACTCCCACCCAAGTTTATTTTTAATCGTAGAAATGTACTTTTTTTTTCACTAAATTTGACAGCATTCCTCCGTTACCGTTAAATTCGAATGATGAAAATTCATATTTTAAATAATTAGCTCCTATATAATTAATAATATAATAATCAGTACTTAAGTAACAGTTTTGGGCTACTTTACCCACTTTTGCATTTACCGGACACCAAGACATTCTTGAGATTTTATATTTGAAGACATTTGTCAAATTTTTGTCCTAAAACTGCTCTTAAATGTTGTACTGCTTCTTTATTCATCACAACTCTGGGTGTTGCTAATAAAAAGGGAGAGAGAAAGATTGAGAGATACAGGCATACAGACAGACAGACAGACAGACAGACAGATAAAGGCAGGTATAATGTGAGAGGAAAAAAACTAAAAAAGAAAGAGAGATAAAAAGAGCTTGTGTGATTACAATATTATGAGACGGAATATATTTAATTTATTTAATTGAATGTACATTAAATTTTAAAAGTTTATTGTTAACAGTATCTTAAGTAAATGTAACAAAAAAAAAAAGAAAATTCAACTTTTTATCTTGTAATGAACACCTATGCACCTGTACATGATATATATTGTGTTATGTGGCTTAATAATATCTTAATTAATTTAATATAGAAGCATGTGGGCTTCATTGCACATACTCACATAGCCCTAGGGGCAGGGGCCTAGGGGCAGGGTGGCTCAAATGGTTAAGGTGCTGAGTTGTTGATCTTAACCCTTCCTGCTACGGGGGCGCTGTATCATAGCCGACCCTGCGCTCTGACCCCAACTTACTAAGATGGGATAGGCGAAAAATGCATTTGTACATGTACATTGCACAATGACAATGAAGTTGAATATTTATTTATTTTTTTTATTTATAAATGTACATACTTACATATTTATCTGCATTTGCACAGTACTACGATTTGCACTTCTGGTAGATGCTAAACAGCATTTAGTTGCTATGTACTTGTATCTTCTATCGATTAGTTCTAAACAAAAAAAAAATTATAAATACAAGCAGTTTCTGAATTGTTTAACCCTGACAAACAGTTGCGTTACTCATGTCTGTACTGAACACGCTGTTTTATTTCTAGTCCAGGTTATAATGATTCACAGACAGGACTCTGTAGAGGACACAGCATGTCTTGATGGAGATCAGGGGTTTTGTGCACAGGAACATTGTCTTGCTGGAACAGTATTCGAGTCTCTTAGTGCCAGTGAAGAAAAAATGTAAAGCTACAACCAACAGACATTTTTTTTTGACTAAAACTGGGTGCTTTTAGCTGTATAATGGGTGTATAATGTATAGCAGTCTTGCATTACCATTAGCAGGTCTTTACTGTGATCATGCTAACGAGTTAACTAACTCACTGCTTTTTATTGTGAAAGTAAACCACCACTCGAGCCAGTAAAAAAAACAAAAAAAAAAACAGTAAGAAATCGGTAGACGGTGAAAAATAACTTGCAGTTGGAATTCTACAATGAACTGCACAGCGGAAAGTACGTCTTGAATTTAGCTTTTTACTTTTGCATCGTTTTAGTTGATGAGATTTTTTTTTTCAAATCTGACCTTTTAAAGTGCTACTGTAGTTCTTTTTAAGCTGAATACAATGTAAAGCACAAGCATTACATAGAGATGGATAATGAGGACGGGTCTTATGTTAGAACCGCTTTCATATTTCAAAGAACCGGGGATTCGTTATGGCGCGTGCATTTCGATTATGTTAAACAATTACTGACTTTTTTCAGCAGAGGACATTATACATTATATTTTATTAATTCTCTAGTACCTGCTATAGAGTTGCACAGTTTATTACGTTCTGCATTACAACTGACTGCAGCAAACGTTTTAAAGTTTGGTTAAACTTTGTAAATGTAAGATGTTGGAAGCATTGCACAGGGTTAAGATGTCCCGGCTGGGAGTCTTGCGACAATGCATGCTAATGGCTGTAGCAGCTTATAACATTTAGGTACACACTAATCTGTAAAAATTAAGGTGCATAATTCTTAATAAATTGCTGATCAGTTTGTGATCACAACTGAATTAGGCAGCTACAGGATAAAATGTTGTACTTTCTTTAAAAATAAAACTAAAGTCACTAATTTAAACACTGTTATTAAACACAAATTGTTGAACTTTGCCTGCTAATCTTTTATTACCGCCTCCAGTAACAATTTTCATACTTCAGGTTGTGTTTTTTTATATATATATATATATATATATATAGTATATATGTATATATATATATATATATATGTATATATATATATATATATATATAATATATATGTATATATGTATATGTATATATATGTATATATATATGTATTATATATATCTATGTATATATATGTATATATGTATATATGTATATATATATATATATTATATATAGTATGTTATAGGTATATATTGTTAATGTACATAATATATAATAGCCTTGCTTTGTAATTGCTTTTGATACTCTCAAATAAACTTTTACTTAAACATTAAGCTAATGTGGGGCAGTGGTGGCTCAAATGGTTAAGGTGCCGAGTTGCTGATCTGAAGTTCAGAAACACCTGGGTTCGAGCCCCACCATTGGCAAGCCAGCCACTGTTGGGTCCTTCAGCAAGACCCTTAACCCTTCCTGCTCCAGGGGCGCTGTATCATAGCTGACCCTGCGCTCTGACCCCCAGCTTACTAAGATGGGATATGCGAAAAAAAATGCATTTCATTGCCTCTGTACACATACCCTGCACTAAATGACTTGACAGGAAGTTGAATATTATATATATATTATTATTGAACAAAGTGTTATTTCCTTCATTATGGAATTGAAATATGAAAATAAAATTAGAATCAAGAATCGCTAATAACCGTATTTAATTAGCAGAATCGGAATCTGACATTTAAAAATGATATTTATGCCTAGGGTTACTGCTTACAGAAAGAGGCTAACCTAAGCTTGATTTTGGGAGCTTATAAGGTCCAAGTTAAACATTCCAATTCAACTCCGCAGCCATTATCAGCCTGGAAAAAAAATTCAAAATGCTGCTAGTGACACAGATACATCCAACAAAGGCTAAACATTAGGTTACAAAGATCGTACAATCCTGCGCTGTGTGTTGCTAACTCCGCTGAGGTATCCATAGCGGATCTAATAGCATACATCATCAGCGTTAAAGATAATGATGGGAAAATATGACATTAAGACCGAAAACAGCAAAACATTACAAGGCAACACTTATAGTACTAATAAGGCTAAAGGGGATCAGATTCCCGGCATGTGCGTGCAGATGCATTGTCGCCAAACCGACGTAGTATAAAATTGCAGATTAACGGTATGTTCAGGAGAGAGAAAACTCCTCATGAACAAGTTAAAAAAAAAAACCCCACAACAGATCATTGTGTTGATATGTGATTTGGCCTGACGTTAAATAATATCACGCTGTTGTTCATTTGCTGAAACATTTTTGTTGTAGTATTTCGGTCACACAGTCGTCAAAAATCGTGAGTCGACGGTTGTCTGTATATCTTATTGTATATATACACATTCCACAATTGTCTCTTTTGTTTAAACAAAAAAAAAAAAACACAACAAGGTCAGCCCTCGTACAATTAATGACTGTGACGCTCGCACATTAGCTTAACGTTTATGGAAAACATTAGAGCAACAGTTCCTCAGGTGACTCAGTATCAACGCATGATGTTACCTGACTGTCAAGCAGAGAATAATGACTACATTTATTATTATAGTCACTTCCACATAACAGATTATCAAGTTATAAATTATCCAGCAATACAGAAGTAATTTCTAGGGAATAAACCATTTACATGTGTCTAATATGGGCATTACTGAAATCAAAGGAGCAAAGCTTTAATTAAATTATTCCCTAATGTGTGCTTCTTCCACAAAGTATCGCAAACAAAACCTTCACACATTAACATAAATGATCATTTTGCCCTGTTTTTGTTTGAATTTAATTGTCCAATTTAGCCGTTTAGCAGATTAATTACAGACCGTCAACCTGTTTATTCCAGGCAGAATTTTCCCTTTAGTCGGTTTAGATATGTTGCATATTAAAAGATAAATAAATACTATTTATTTATAAGATTTAGTTAATTGCTTTTTAATAACAGTCTGTAGATAACAAAGGGCGTCTATAATAGACCGTTAAAAAAGGTGCTATCATAAAGTGTGCTATCTGTCTCGAATGTTTTGCTCACAGAGACACCTGTCGGGAAGTACATTCTAATTCAAATGTTGTAGCTACTCAAAAGCTTCGCAGTATGTAAGCGGACTAGTTTACATGCTCAGTATGCAAAATCAGTACCTGACTCAGTTGATCAGATTTTCCATGCAGGTTCCGAAGCACACATATGATGGACACAACGAGGAAAAGACGACTTGTTATTTTGAAGATAGCTAAACCCTAAAAGAACACTTACTTAATTACATACTTAAAGTAGCTTCGGACATTTCATTTAAAAAAAAAATATATTTTCCCTTTGGTTAAAAATAGCATTTGTTTAACATTAGCCAAATGGCATGACGTAACAATATTAACAGTAATGTAGTACGGTGGGTGTAGTACATTCAAATTTCATTCATACTACATCATTGTATATAGAAGTATATAGAACAGAATTTCAATAATCAGGAAGCACATAACTCAAATGTAGTACGTGCTTACAGTACGTAGTACACAATATCGTACGCAATGACAGACATAGCACAGAGAACAAAAAGAATCACAAAAGAAGGTTTTAGGCAAATAGACGTGGTTGCCATCTGGAGGCTTGACATGGTATTTTCCCTCATATCTCTGACAGAGCTTTACAAGTTCCAGATGATGGAGCTTATTGCAATGCAACTTGCTTTGTTTTGTATTTATGTAGTTTAAACTAAAATTTTAAAAATGACTTGAGTTGCGTCTCTATCATATTGTTTTCAAAACAGAAGTCATAACCAAAATCTAAAACATAAAAACTGCACTTTAGAAAGAGCTTGTTTTAATGTGACATTTAAAGCCTGGCTGTACACACATACCTTCGGTATAAAAGGGCACTGCTGGGTGTTTTAAAATTTTTGTTCATGTGATCTCAGGACAGCTGAGTTTACATTTTCTAAAAAGAGTTCAATTTGACCAAACTGCTATGTTAACAATAAGACGTTTTAATGCATCACACAAAGTAGCTGGCATTAGCCAATTCTGCTGGACTTACTTGGGGTTGCACACCTTGCTCCAGGGAAAGAAATAGCAATAACTGGATCTCATCAGCCAGGACTGAACTCATGACCTTGTTTGGCATGTGGCCTGTGGCTATGTTCAGTGACTGCTGGAATATGGCCACTATTTTTTCTATATTATATACTGAATTTTAACATCTTGTTAGACATGCAGAACTCTGGGAGAGCATTAAGGCCAGTTGGCAAACCTTATTTACTTTACAGAGTTAGAAATAATTGTTTCGTTCCCAATAAAAGGGATATTGAAGGACTTTCGACCTATCAACAAACAAATTGACTTTGACATGATGTTGATCCGTGACCTATTCATTTGATTCATTACTATTTCACCACATACTTTTTTTTTTAAATTGCATTAAATAGACTTTGGATGCATATAGGATATATCTACAGCTTTTATATAGACATTTAAAGGACATTCGGATAAAACACATCCGAAGCAACACCCTGGTATTACATGTCTTGTCTTACAATTTTACCAAAAACACTGCCCTCCCAGCATTCTGTACAAGTCAGCTGGTCCAGATGAAAGAACCGGACATCTGACAAACTGGCGCAAGTCTTCACTGACATTTTCAATCTGTCAATGTCCCTACATGTCTAAAGACTACAACCATTATACCAGTGCCCAAGCATTCCTCTGCAGAGTGTCTAAACCATTTCTGCTTTGTTGCACTAACCCCCATTGTTAAGTTTGCCTACAAAACGAATAGGTCAAAGAAGGATGCCATTTCCACTGCTATTCATCTAGCTCTCACCCGCCTATACAATAACAGTACATTACATGTCAATTGGGATGCTGTTCATTGATTTTAACTCTGAAGTCGTCCCTAGTAAACTAATTGCTAAGCTTAGTTACCTGGGTATCTGTACATCCATATGCAGTAAAATTATTGACTGTCTGACAAATAGACTCTAGTATATAAGGTTGGGTAATTACATATCTTCAACCTTCATCCTAAACACTGGCATCCCACAAGGCTGTGTGCTGAGCCCACTGCTCAACTCCCTGTTCACTCATAACTGTGCTCTGCAGCATAACTCTAAAATCTTTATTAAAGATTGCAGATGATACCCAGTTATTGGTCAAACCAGCAACAACAATGAAGGGAGGAGATCCAATACCTGTCAGCATTGTGTTCCAAGAGCAACCTCACCGCCAATGCCACAAAGACCAAAGAGCTCATTGTGAACTTCTGGAAATCTAACAGCAGCAGACACTCCCCTATTTACATCAGCGGGTCTGAAGTAGAGCTGCTTTAAGTTCCTGGGCAACCACATCTCTGAGGATCTGTCTTGGAAAATGAACACCACAAAAAGTGCAACAGCTTCTCTACTTTCTGAGAAGACTAAAAAATGTCTCCAAGACTATCCCCGCTGCATTATTGAGAACATCTTGACAAGCTCCATCACAGTGTTTTATGGCGGCTCCACAGTGTGTGAAAAATCACTGCAAATGGTCCAACGCATCATCAACACCCAAGTACCTGCCATTGAGTCTTTTCGTCACAGCGCAGAGCACACAAAAACCAAGAATTCTGGAATAATGTTTTTTGAACAGATAAGTCTAACATTGAATTATTTGGACACTGCAACAGAGGACATCTTTGATGTAAACCAAATACAGCATTCCAGGAACAGAACCTCATACCAACTTTAAAACAAGGTGTAAGTGTAGGATCATAGAATCCACCATAAATTCTACCGTGTATCAGAGGGTGCTTGAGGAATATTTGAGACCATCCGTAAAAAAGTTAAAGCTGCAGCGAAACTGGACAATAACGCAAAACATACCAGTTAATCCACCAAGGACTGCTTGAAATTCAAGAAATGGAGAGTCCTGAAATGGCCAAGTCAAAGCCCAGATCTGAATCCTATTGAGATGCTGTGGGGTGATTTAAGAAACCCCCCAAACATCCTACAGCGGAAAGAATTCTACGTTTATGTGTGGCACAAACTTCCCTTAGACCGATGTCAGAGACGGGTAGCTGGCTGAATATAAAGTTATTTCAGCCAAAGGCAACATTTATTAATTAAGAACATTTATTAATTAAAAACTAAATATTTAATGTGGTGTCCTAATTCTTTCGCATGACTGTATACATTTTTTTTATTTCCAAAAAATCCAAATAGTTTTTTCTCAAATTGTTTGAATAATTGATCCATTTGAATGCTACTAAAGATCACATTGTGAATTAAAATAATGTGTCCAACATTTGTTTCGCTTCCATTAACTAATAATGACAAAACGCACACCAACACCAGCTCTAGGAAACGCTTTAAGACTGACCGATTTGTCTTAATTAGCCTCTAATCAAACTGAAGCCTTATTCATCTGTACGCCCACAAATGCCAAGGAAAGAGCTATGTCTGGATAACACAAGTGGACAGAATGAATCGAGGCAAAATTTTCGTAGGGATCCGAGATGCCACTTAAAATTAAATTTTACCAAAGAGGACATCAGAATTAATATAGACGTGGTGTAAGAAATTTAAGACATGTGACCCCTACTAACCTTCACCAACATGTATTCATTACACATTGATTAGTGGCTGGGATTCAATGGAGTCATTTACCGCTGATCTCCTGAAGGACTGCATTGATTGTTATGAAAGAAAATTAAACAGACGATGTTCATTGTGTCCGTGTGGATGAGAGGGTTTACAGAATTAAACAGTTGGGGGTGGGGGGTGGGGGGTTGAGCAATTATTCGAATGACAATTATATCTTCCTTCATTCACCCATAAATATCAGCTTTTGGGAAGGAGGGGCATGTGGGATTCATAATGAGGATTGTGGTATGAAATATGTCTTATTCTATTTTTTTCAAAACCCCTTTAACTGGTATTTTTTTTTTTTTTTTTTCGTCTGCTTTCGTAATTTGATCTCGGTTGCATTTTTATTACTCAGTTACAGAAACAAAATTATTTTATAAATCTAATTATGAATTTATTAATCCAACGAATCATCGTTCTTTATATTATTTTTCTACGTTTGGGGTTTTAGAAAAAAAAAGACACTGGATTTAAAATAAAAATTAAAAAAAAAAAAAATCAATGGAAAGAGGTTTTCTTAGATCTAAGATCACAGATTTGGTATTGTGATACAGATCATGTCTTATTCTATTTATTTTAAGCCCCTTTTAACTGTACTTTTTTTTTCGTCTGCTCTCGTAAATTGCTCTTGGTTACATTTTCATTACTTTATAGCCTCTCGGTTAAAATAACAGCTAAAATACTTTTAAAAATATAATTAAGAATCTATTAATTGAACGAATTGTTGCTCTTTATAGAATTATTTACGTTTGGGTTTAAAAGGTTTTTTAAGATTCAAGATCATTGCTAAAAATAAATGATTAACTACGTACCACTGTAAATGATTCTTATGTTAATAATTCTGTTCATCGGGCATCCATTTTGCTACAGTGGAGCTGTGTTAATCGTGATAAATTTAAGTCTTATGAACACCGGAGTGAGTCTCTGTTGAGCCCTTGAGCAAGATCCTTAATATTCAGTTCCTCTGTGATATTCTTGGATTCTATCCTGCCTCAGCTGAAGGCACTTTGGATTAAAGAATCAGCCAAATAAATGACATATAATATATTTAGTCGGTAATAATCATCCGCTCTACACCGTTGATAATCATTCTGTTTAAGAGCAGGACTCTATAGGATGACCATTCATTCAGCTTAATATACATATGAATAATACAAAACTGCATTTGTCACATTTATACTGCTGATTATATTTGGTGGGGGTGTGCGATTATGTTTGACTCTCAGTCACACTGCCCATCCTAACGCACACTGAGGCAATAATGAATTATTTAAAAAGGGACGCATTTATAATCAACAATAGCCGGCAGTCAAATCTTGACAATGCATGGGAGACTTCTCTTTCTGTATTTAATATCTCTGCTTGTCAGAGCATTACGCACAGATGATTAATGCATGTGACAGTCCAATTAGTCAACAGCAAAAAGGAATATGACTTTCTTTCTTTCTTTCTTCTTGACTTATCAGATTAAGATCCTACATAATCCATTTGGCACTATTGATTGCACTCGGCGGTAATAAACAGGCAGCGTATAGAGAGAGAAAGAGAGAGAGAGAGAGAGAGAGAGAGAGAAATAGAAGCTTTTCGTAAAGAGCCCATCCTGCAGCTTGCCGATGTCTATCATCCAGGTAAAAACCTCAGATAAGCCTCGGGGCCTCTCGACATGGAGTGGGGGATGTGACAAGAGAGAAAGGTTTAAGAAAGAATCAGGACTGTTAGTGATAAGGCTCATACCTCCAGAGGGCAAAAGCAAGCAACAGCCAGAGAGACCCAAGTTGGGATTTCCTGTTAAGCCAAACAGTGTTTTTATTTTATTTTTTTCTTGTTGTTGCTTTTGTATACTGTTACCTTTTACCATACCGCTAGAAATAATAAAAAATGTCATGAGTAAGAATCTCGTGATATCTCCTGTTCATACTCAAGGTAATTACGGTGCTTTATAGTCCATAAACTTTCTGGCTTATTGCTTATTACAGTGTAAGGTCCACCTGAGACTGAGTTGACATCACAGTTTTACCTTCATTGATTAAACTAATTTAACAACGTTCATAATTATTGTCCTTATAAGTGCATATGAGAATAATTTACTCAGAAAATTCCTACTTACTAACATAGTATAAAATTTTATCTTTGACATCCTGATATTTATATAAAGACGTGTGGAATTACTAACACAGCACAGCGAACCATTTTAGGTGAGTAAAAATATCACAACATGTAACCGAAAGGTGTTATTGGTTAGTCTTTAATTGTTTAAACAAAAGAAACCGCTTTGAGCATTTAATCTTGATTCAGCATTGGTTAAACCAACATAAAAGATCAAAAAGAGAAGTTATGAATAAAAAAAAAAAATCTATGAATGAAAAAAAAAACTATCTGTCAGAGGTGATGCACAAACATTGGGTATTGCACACACAACAAATTGGAAAGAAACCTTTGGTGTACACTGAACACCAGACACCGAACCAAGTAAGCCAAAGAAAAACAACAGCAGCGGATGACAGAAACATTGTTAGTGCTGTAAAGGGAAACCCAAAAACAACAGTCAATGTCATCGCCGACAACTTTCACAAAGCAAGGGTAAAGGTATCGCAACCCAATGTCTGAGGAGGACTTCAAGATCTAACAAAGATGCAAACTACTCAAATTAAAGCATGCAAGTGTGAATATAAGTACAAGTGTGAATTATAATACGGCAAAAACAACAATTGCAATAATACGAATTTGAATTTCCTGTACAAGCAAAAGAAAAAACATATGATACTTTTCAGTGGTGGCAGAATTGTTTGTCTATTAAGTGTAAATAAGTGAAATTGTCTGCAATTAAGGTAACTTATGCAACGTGTTCTGGTTGAGGCATTCAGCTGAGGTCCCTAAAGCTGGTCCCCATTCTCTCCGAAACAACCTTTATGGAATGTAAGCACTTTTGGAAGGATGATGTCCTTCATGATTTTCCTGTATTTGGTGGGGTAGATCTAGTGAGGAAAAAATTATTTGTTCCCTTGCTGATTTTTTACGATTGCCCATTAAGTAAAGAAATAACCAGTCTATAATTTTAATGGTAAGTTATAAATTGATTTTGTTTTAATGAGGCAAATAAGTGTTTGATGGCTTTGTTGGCAATCACAGATGGGGAAGTAATAATGCAGTGGTTTAGGTATTGGACTGCTATCTAAAAGATTAGGGTCCGATTCCCAGCACCACCAAGTTGCCACCGCTGGACCCCTGAGCAAGTCTTGCTTAAGGGCGTCTTCAAAACGCCGTACATGCAAGGTCAGACGTTTCCCATAGTTGGCTACCAGGTTTGCAAACATCTCATTTTGTTCCACTTCTCTTTTCTCTACAAGTCATTAAGAGGTGATAGAAACCAACACTTTGGTGAGTTCAAGGAATCACGAGGAAATGCAAACAAATATCAAGTGATAATATTATATGTTTCATGTGGATTAACAACAAACCCAGACCTAAAGAACAGGAAATAAAAGATAAATTACTGAACTGTCCTCTAATATTAATGTTTTGATCTCAATCCCGAATGTCTTTTGTGTAGAAGACAAAAAAAGTTGTTCTCACATTTACATTTCCAGCATTTTGCAGACGTTCTTATCCAGAGCGACTTACATTTATCTTAGTTTATACAACTGAGCAATTGGGGCCCAGCGGTGGTGGCTTGGTGGAACTGGGAATCAGACCCACAATCTTTGGGTTGGTAGTCCAACATCTTAACCATGAGCCACCACTTTCCACCGTTCTTGTAGTTTTGGATAGAAACAATATTCTGCACAGGATGTGCAGGACAAAAGTGTGTGAATAAACATGATTTTATTCTATCTTTTAACCACCGATCACGAACGGCTTTCAGCTTTAAGACAAATCAGTCATTTGTGACCTATTCATGACCTATTGCTGACATTCTAATACTCGGACTGCTAAAATTCATTAACAACGCCTGTGATGCATGCGAAGAGCTGCAAAACCGAATAAGTCTGAGAGAGATGAGAAATCATTGCAGGCAAAAGTTCAAAGACAATTAGCGGATATCAAAACGAGAAGGTGGCGGCATATGACAGAAAAGGTGAAGGTGAATCTCATCTGCCAGCCTTTTCTTTTTTTTCAAAATGCAAAGTGGCCACATCTCTTTGACTTCTAATTTTCTGTGTCTTGGAAGAAATGCAATAGACCTATTGCAGAAAGACCTCGGGTGATAATGGCGGTCTTTAAACCAGTAAAAAAAAAGGATATCTGTAGATAAGATTATAGAGAATATTTAGAGGAATTTATCTGGAACTGTCTATAGCAAATGTGGAACATTTGGAATGGTAGCACATTCACATTACCTTGGGTGAGTGTTTGTAGCCTGTAATAGACGCCGACCCTGTCCAGGGTGTCCAATGTCTTGTGCCACGAATTCCCTAGAAGAAATCACAGGTTTCTTCTGTTCCTGTGTAAGACAAGCAAAACAGAAAATGAAAAAATGGTTGGTTGGATGGATGGATGGATGGATGGATGGATGGATGGATGGATGGATAATTCCATGCTTTCTCTTTCTTTCCTTTCCTTAAGTGAAGCCTTTGACTGATTGGATACTGCCATAATGAAAAATATAGAAATGTAAATTAGCCAACTTCTTATAAGCAAAAGACTATCAACTATTACCAATTTCGAGTTCTTTTTGGTAAACAAGCTTCCAAAAAAAGTCATGTAACAATTTTTTTCCGTAATTGACAAAATATGTGCAACTAAAGATTTGATTGATTTTTACATTTACATTTCAGACATACACCCTTATTAAAGCGAACTTATAATAATCTCTTCTATTGAATAAAACCCAACAGTTAAGGGTTAATGGCCTTGCTCAGGGGCCTAGCACTGGCAGCTTGGTGGTGCCAGGAAATGAACCCAAAGTCTTTCGATTAGCAGTCCAACACCTTAAACCACTTAGCTACCACTTCCAAGTTTTTTTTAACCAACTCAGACCTGTTCATTATTACCTAAGGGCACCACCACCATAGTCGTTTTGAAAAAGTGCCTGGTGACTGACTGACAAACTCTCTGCAGAATTAAAGCTTTTAAATCACATATTTTAGATAAGATTTTAAGTTGTTGTGTTGTGTGCCAACAGTCCAAAAGCTTCTATTACGATAATCATCACTTGCTTGACAAACAGACCAGTTCTGTGTGTTATACGGATTTAAAATGAAAAAATATATATATATAAATATTAAGATTTTACCATGATTACTTAATTTAATTAATTTCTTTACTGGCAGTAGAGACCAGTTCTGCCACAATTATTAGTTCATAATCAGTTTTCTACCCTAGTATTAATGAATAAATTTCAAATTAACGGCACTTGGGTAAAAACAAACAAGTAAAATTTCACCGAATCACTGAAATGAAAACAAGGTGAGCATTTTTGAAGTACAGGGCAAAATTGTTGTCTTTTTAGCATACAATCAGTGTAAAAAAATTAATCTGAACTTATGCAGCTAATATTTTAGTTGCCAGGTCCTTTTTGTATATGAAGCAGTTTCTTTGGTTGATGATACATTCGATTAGCAGTCCAACACCTTAACTTCTGAGCCACCTCTTCCAAGTTTTTCAACCAACTCAGACCTGTCCGTTACTGCCACCATAGCAGTTTTTTTTTTTTAAAGGGAAATTAATTCATTATTAAATTTCAATTTACAGCACTTGTAGGTGAAAAGTAAAATGTCACTGAATCACGGTACATGTAAATGCCTTTATTTTGTCACATATATTTTACAGCACAGTAAAATTCTTTTTTTCATATCCCATCTTAGTAAGTTGGGGTCAGAGCGCAGGGTCAGCTATGATACAGCGCCCCTGGAGCAGGAAGGGTTAAGGGTCTTGGGGCTTGAAGCCAGGTCTTTCTGTTCTTCAGATCAACAGCTGGTTTCTTTAACCAATCGGATTTTTATATTCGACTCTTAGTGCCAGCTAAGAGTCCTCTGATTGGCTGATCAGAGTAAAACTGTTACAGGACAGACTAGCAAAACATGTCTGTACAGTTAGAATTTTTACACCCACAATGGCTGAAGAAGGAGAAAAATTGGCTTGGTCTCAGACATACTTAAAAATACATTTTTAAGGTGAACGTTTCCGGGAAAGTTAGACATTGTGAGGAGAGGTCGGTTAACCCCGAAGCTAACTAGCTTGTCTAGCCTGTAAAAGAGTTTGTTCGCCACTTCCAGACCAGTGCAGACGGCCGGCATACAGCCTTTAAATGTATTGTATATTTTATTTCATTTTTTATGATTTTATGTTATATTAATATTATGCTAAATATTGATTCTGAACTGCTCCAGACAAGGTATGTGGTACAGTTACGGTTGTAGTGTTGAGGTTTGGAGTTCTTAACAAGGTTTCTTGCATTAATAAAAATGGTTTTTACCCTTAATACACAAAATGTCTCTTTCTATTGATAGTTCCTATAATCACGACGTGATAGTGGTGGTAATAAGAGGTCTATCAGTTGGATAAGTCCCCACCGTAGGCCTGGGTACCAAATGCAACCTGCCACTGCTGAATAAGTGTAATGGAAACAAGGTGAGTATCTTCAAAGTACAGAGCAATGAAGTCTTATTATCAAACAACCAGAGTACAAAATTACAGCTCACTCTGGAAATAATGTGAGCTCCAGCAAGGCCGAGCTTTGGTTGCCAGGTCCTTTCTGTTTATATAGCAGTTTCTAGGTTTGTGATCAACCTGTTATCCTCCAACCAACATAATGTACGGGCCCCTTTTAAGTTTAATATATAGGGCTATAGGGGCCAAATAGGTCAAGTAAGTGGGCCCAACATGGAAAAACCCAGATAGACCCCATATGTGGCTTCTAAGCTCCAACATAGATGTAAAGATGAATAGACATTTTTTAACCAAACATTTTAATGTTTCTTTCAAAATTGAAATAAAACAATGCAGCAGTACTTTTTCCAAATCTGCATAAAAATAAAATAATTTTAGCAATTGCCATTTAAAGCATTTACTAACATTTACATTTACAGCATTTGGCAGACGCCCTTATCCAGAGCGACTTACATTTATCTGAGCAATTGGGGGTTAAAGGCCTTGTTCAGGGGCCCACAATGGTGGCTTGGTGGTGCTGGGTCAAACCCTGGTCTTTTTTGTGCTGGGAATCTACCCCGGTCTTTCTGGTAGCAGTTTCTTTTTAAGTGCTCTGACAGTTTTGTCAGGATTTTGTTTACATCTGTTGCTGGCAAAAAAAACAAAACAACTTTTACATCTACTTATTTTTGCAGTCATTTAACTGTCAATCATCTGGCAGTGAGAATACATAGACGCTGCAGATACAAATGGTTAAACTTCTTTAAGTTGGTTTGAGTCGACAAAAAGTCTATAGTAACTCTTTTTTTTAACCGTATTGAGCAGAAAAACATCTTAGCATCCACCAAACATCAAAACTTGATGTGGATAAGCTACAAGAGCAGAGGAACACATCAAGTTCCTTTTCTGTCAGCTAGGACTGTGACACTGACACTATCCTGGGCAGAAAGTCACCCAAACTGGACAGTCGGAGAATAAAAAAAAGTCACATTGTCTTCTTTTAGTCATTTGTTCATGAACACCAACACTGAAGCTTGGGCCAGAAATACTACACTGACTAAAAATAATTTTTTTCTTGCTAGCTCCTGCAATTCTTCTACCGGCTATAGAATTTGATCTAAAAAAATTTTAAAAAATAGTTCTTTATTTTTTACATTTTTACAGTCTACCGCTCAGTTGCATTGTATTCTATAAAGTATTCCATGTTGATTTATGTGCAAGCTGTGTCCCGAGGCCAACATTTCTCACTAATATAATGGTATGAAAAAACAAATCAATTCCTTATACTGAATTACATCAGACAAACCAGATCGAAGATTATATCTCCAGATATAAACTGGACAACCTATAGACTGCACATGGTGCACAGGACTATAGACTTCCTGTCCACTTTAACAGGATCACTTGCATGTTACTTTAGTTATCCAATCAGCTAATTGCAGTGTGTGGCAGCAGCACAATGCAAAAAAACATGCACTAACACATCAAGTGCTTCAGATATAGTTTAATTAAAGTTTTATTTAACACACACTTCCATTGTTTATGTCCAACGTTTGGACACCTGACAATATAAATCCTATGATAAGCGCCACACTTCGGGGAGGACTTTTCTTTTTCCATTCAGCTACAATAGCATTAATGAAATTACAATAATGTTGCTAAAGTGAGGAGGTCTGGGGTGCAGTCGGTGTTCGAGTTCAACCCAAATGTATTCAGTTGGGTTATATATATATATATATATATATATATATATATATATATATATATATATATACATACACAATGCAAAAACTAATACGTTAGATGAGGAGAATGTTTAAATTTACAACATTTGGCAGATGCTCTTATCCAGAGCGACTTACATTTGTCTTTATGATACAACTAAGCAATTGGGGTGGAGTGGAGTGGAGCATTGGGAACTTGGTGGTACTGAAAATCGAACCCCGATCTCCTAATTCCCGTTACCTTTTCTCTTGAGCAGCTTTAAACACTTTGTTCCTGGGAGTTAAATTGTAATTTTTGTGTAAACATGATCAATTTGCACTGCTTTAATATTAACATGGTGGATGTAGTACTTCCAAATTTCATTCATACTACTCCTAATACTATATAGAATATGGTCGGAATGCAAATGTACTATAAACCTGAGTAGTATTCGAATTCAGATACAGCCCGTCCTAATGGCGCCTAGGGGTTTTCTGCACAGGGACATTGTCATACTATGACCTCTTAGTTATAGTAAAGATTAATCTTAATCCTAAAATCTTTTCCTTTTGGTAGCGCAGTGGTTAAGTTGTTGGACTGCTTTTCGAAAGATCAGAGCTCATTTCCCAGCATCACCAAGTTACCACTTTTGGGCCCCTGAACAAGGCCCTTCACCCACAATTGCTCAGTTGTATAAAAGAGATAAATATAAATTGCTCTGGATAAGGATGTCTGCCAAATTCCATAAATGTAACATAAATAACTAATTGTTAAATATATTAGCATTGTAGGTCTAAAGTAATGCTCTCCACTGGGGCAAGTAGTTAAGAACCCAATGTGCAGTTTATATTTACAAGGTAAACAATAGACAAAACAAACAACATAAACTAAACTAGACTTAATTGGACTTAACTTGACAAGAATGCATTTAAATACACAGATTTACCACAGCGATACATGGACACTCACTCAAAAACATACAAGCAACAAGAGGGCTATATTTACACATTATACTAACCAATGGGAATCAGGGGAATCAAGGGAAAGGTGTACAGGACAGTGGTGAGACTAGCTTTGATGTATGGTTTAGAGACAGTGGCGCTGAGGAGGAGACAGGTGGCAGAGCTGGAAGTAGCATAGCCGAAGATGTTGATGTTTTCTTTGGGAGGGACGAGGTTGGACAGGATTAGGAACGAGTTTATCAGGGGGACGGCTCATGTTAGATGTTTTGGGGAGAAAGTCAGAGAAGGCAGATTGAGGTGGTTTGGACATGCACAGAGGAGGGATAGTGAATATATTGGTAGAAGGATGTTACAAATGAAGCTACCAGGCAGAAGGCAAGGAGGAAGACCAAAGAGGAGGTATGTGGATGCGATAAACGAGGACATGAAGTTAGTGGGTGTGAGTGAAGAGGATGTAGAGAATAGGGTTAGATGGAGAATAGGGTTCGCTGTAGCAACCCCTAAAAGAGAACAACCGAAAGGAAGAGAAGACAACTAACCAACGGGAACAGGACACATAGACAGGGGAATCATGTGACAGGAACATATGACACAGAACAAGACAGGAATTTAAAACATAACCATAATTTATACATGAAAGCCAATAAACATGAAACATAAAACACATCTGGTTCGTTCAGCACCGAGACAAATAGAGAAAGAGTTCTCACACTCAGTAAACATGTTATTTATCACTCTTATTTTTTTTCATTTATCCACATGTCTAATTTCCTCCGAGTTTGCTTTTGTGCATGTGACAGAGAAAATGTCTCTTTAGATGATATATGAAGGCAGCAGCGCAAAGCAAAACAATTATTTCCTTGGTCATGTCACGCTCGGCATGAAAAACTTCATTAAATTATTTCGAGCTCATAATTAATGTTGCTGCAAAATATGAATACCTGACTCCCTGTCCTGTGGGAAAAGTGTGTTAATAATTATTTTTAATTAGTGGTCTGGAAATGTATCTGATTAACTTGTGTATCATCCCTTCACCTAATTGTATTTGGACTCCAGTCTGGGCTATTTTTTATTACTTTGCACCAATGACCAATCAATGTGTAATTAAGAGCCTTAAAATGAAAATGACACACCAGGAAGATGTGTGTGTGACCTAACATTGAGACAGTTTCTGTATTCTGTTTTTTTTGTTTGTTTTTTGTTTTTTTAATCAAGGCATAATGTAAATCTACTAGATATTTCAGCATTTGGCAACCCATAATCCTAATAAATTAAATATAATGTAGATATATACACTAATTATTATCACAGTTACCTCATTGGTTGTTTATTGTATTTAATTTTGGTTTTCCTTCTCATCTGAACTGCAGTGGTCATAATTTTTATTCAATTTTTATTTAAATTACAGTCTAGTAAGGATTTATAACTGTTTAACTTTGGGTAGCATAGCACAAAATGCATTTTGCTATGCTGTCATGTTTGGTGATTTAGGTAGAGGTGAGCACAGAAATTTATGTTAACATAGCAGAATGGGAGCACTGACGAAAGCCAACACAGACCAGAGAAACGGGAGTTTATAGTGTCTATATATATGCTATAGTTAAAGTATATACTGTATATATACTATAGTTTATAGTATATATATATATATATATATATATATTATATATATATAATATATATATATACATTATTTACATTCTGCAAATGTAGGAGCCGCAACGCTAAGTAGAACAAACAACCAAGAGCCAATTATAAATGAAAGCAGCAACATTTTAATTAAATCAAATGACTACTTAAACCTAGTAAATAAATTTTACTTTTAAGATTGGAGCAAAGCAAATTACTGTAAATGATCCATTAACATTTTAACATGAATTAGCAGCACACTTACGACTATTTACTACATAACTTTCCAGTTACGTCTACATTTATGGCAATTGCCAGACGACCTTAACTAATTTTTTTTAAGCATTTAAGGAGTTGAGGGATAAACTGTAAGATTTTAACTTTACACAAGCGAAAAATCCCAGTTTAGTCTGAATCAGTATAAATGCTTATAATCACATCGCGGCCCATTTTGCTAGTGCAGAAACCACAGTGTCAATATTAGAATTCCACTCCGTAACATAATGAAAGAAAACACTATCTTGTTGTTCACTAAGACATTATCCAGCGATTTTAGACGAGGATGCTGCTTTGTTTTTAAACTATTCACCCGTTACACCAGATCAGTCCAGACACCCATCAATCAACCAAGACACGCTCCTTTTAGTGCCCTACATTTACACAAATAATTTGGGAAAACCAAAATCAACTAATCACACAACACCTGAAAACAATGTCATATATGACAGTATTGTAACCTTTTATGTCCCAAACATACGTCGGGTAATAAAAGGACCATTTTGGCATTTCTGAAGGCACCTGGGTGCTGATGGCGATCAAGGACAACATGTGTATAAGGGTAAGGGTCACTCATTTTATACAAACGGTTGAAGCTGTAACTTGCTGATTGCTCATTTTGGATGTCTCACATTCGGTCTTAGTCACATGGTCATAAAAGAGGATTGTTTTATAGGATAAAAGAGGATTGTAACCAGTGCTCCGGCTCTCTTTTTCTGTTCTCTCTCTCTTTCTGTTATTCTCTCTCTCCTTCTCAGGTAACAGTTCACATACATGCTGGGTAGAATTAACTGTCTATGTTTTACTGTTCTTCATCTATTTTGTAACAGATTCAAGTGTAACCATAGTAAAATATTGTTATTAAACCATTTCAGTTATAAATTATGTGTACTAGTCTGGACTCAACCTTAACATTTATATGCTAACTAATGCAATATAAAATAATCACTTATTTGCGATTATTTCCGTTGTTGGTATATGTGGCAGTGGGTGGTAATAAACAAGAAATGTACAGTTTATACCATTTTATACCGTTTATACCACCTTCGGCAATCCTACAGCTTAAACCACTCTTACAATATCAGCCAACGACAATACAGGTTAAAGTACATGACAAGACTAACTTAATGGTCACCGCAGCAGTGTTTATCATCTTGTACTCAAATAAAGGTTTAATTTAGAATATTTGAACACTTAATTATACAAATTAAATTTAGCATATTTGGGACCTGTCAGAAAAAAAAACACACACACCTGTCAATTGTCTAAATGACAGAAAGGAGAAGAGTGGACGATGTATTCATTTATACATCCACTATTGATAAAAGTTAGTACACCCCTGACCATCACACCCATATGTGATTGCTGAACAATCAATTCCACATTTAATCCTTTACTTGTATGATAACCTTCTCTCTTATTGGAAGGTTTGCCATTAGATTTTGAAGCATGGCTGTGGGGATTTGTGAGTTCAGGCATTCATATTGGGCATGGAGGCCTGTGGAGCGGTTGACATTTCATCTCATCTCAGTGGGTGAAGGTCAGAGCTTTGTGCAGTCATGTTTTTCTATTTAAACCTTGAGAAACCGGAGTGGAACATGCTGAACGTTTGGCCTAGAGATCATTAGTTCTAAGGAAAAATTGTCATGCTACAAAATTCACAAAATGGACAACTGACAGTCAAACCCATATGGTGGCCTTCTCCAAACTGTTAAATATTGTCTTGTCTTGTGCATTTTATTGCATTCTCTGATGTTGGAAAAATTTACAGAATACACTTTTTCTTTCGGCTTTATTTACTCTGTATTAGTTCTGTGTTGTTTTATATAGCTTTGGTTTAAAGCACCTTTATGTTCACTGTGGTCCTAGAGAATCGTTGTTTTATTTCTTAATATATTGCCTCAGCTTTGACTCAACCCTGATGATCAGCTTTGGGATGAACCCCAATGATCAGCTTTTATTGTCGAAAAGACAATAAAAGCTTCTTGATTCGAAAATGTTGGTCATGAAGTGTGCATGGGGATTAGCAGTTATGTCACCGTGTTCCTTTCTGGAAGATTGAGTAGGAAGTGTGATGCCCTCCCTGAATCATCTCTGCTCCAAAATTACTATGACACATTTTTTTGACTAACAAAGACTGCAACCAAGTGTGAGGATACAGGAACAGGAGTACAAATACTAGAAAGACAAAAAAAACAGGAACAAAGCTCAAAACCTAGCGGTCACAAAGGGGCTTGAGAAAGAAAAAACCACTAACAAAATACACTGTATGGACAAAAGTATTGGAACACGTGACCATTACATCTATATGCGTTTTTTTGAACACTCTATTCCAGATGTAGCCTCATTCTTCCTTTTATAATAACCTCCACACTTCTGGAAAGCCGTTACACTAGATTGTGTCATGTGACTGGGGATTTGTGTTTACTCAGTCCAACACAAAGTCAGGACACTCGAGTGTACAGGACAATAGAGTTCTTCTACTCTAATTAGAACACATCATGTCTTCATGGAGTTCAGGGACTTTGTGCACAGGGGCATTGTCATGCTGGAACAGGGTTTGAGTCTCTTAGTTCCAGAGACGGTAAGCCTTAGAGTTACAGCATATACAGGAAGAAGCATGTCTCGTAAATAAAACCCTTTTCCCCCCGATTATATAAGGAGATTGTCATACAGATAAATTGGGGGTTTCCCTAATGTGCTTTTTCATCTGATGTAGACTTCACTTTGGACAGAATAATTTCTTAGCCAGAAGAAAAGATGAAGAATGAACAAGGCTGATGAAACACCTTTTCTTTCAAGAAGCTAAAAAAATTGCCAGAGGGGTATTTGGAGTGTTAATTAAATTATAATTTGAAAGGGTTGATATAAAATTAAAACTAAAATGGCAGATCTTGGCAGGTTGAAAGGATGAAGTAAGATCCAGACTTCAACTATACGTAGGACAAAACCCTACTATGAATACAACTATTGCAAAGACTGCTATCTTCCCAGTGCAGAAAACCTATATGTGTTTATGTGAGCCTGGATGACCCTAAAGCAAACATGGAACCTTATTATTATTTTTTTTTTAGGAGCATCTGGGGTCACATCGAAGCATATTAGCTCATAAAGGAAAAAATAAACTATTAATGCTGTGTGCTGAATTACTTTACTCATCCGTCAAAAAAAAAAGACTGAAAGACTTTTAGCAAACATGCGGGCAGCAACTTGGATCTTCAGAAGTCGAGTAAAGTCTGCTGCAGAAAGTGCTGAATGGTCATTAGTGAAAAACGTGTCCGTAATTGTATAAGCTTGACGGGGCAGACAGTAATTCCTGTTGAATCCGCGTGCCCAAGTGACCGTAAATCTTCCATACAGCTAAAGTATTTGAAAAGATCTGAGACAGATCTGATTGATTATATCTAGTCGAGATTACCAACCACCAGTAAGGCATTAGCACCACAGGAATTCATACAATGACTAGAAGCCAAATAGATTCTCTGCTGGGTGACATTATTGGACTTTTGATATTACCATTTTTGTCAAAGAAATTATATGCTATGTACCCATAACTGTTCTCCCCAAACTGTTGCCACAAATTTGAAGCACAGAATTGTCTAGCATGTCTCTATATACATGTTCTAGTGAGTCACTAGAACAAACATTTTTCCACTTTGACAATGCCCCTGTGCACAAAACCCCTGAGCTATTTATTTATTTATTTATTTGCATGCTGTATTGTAAATGTCTATTTATTTGCATGCTGTATTGTAAATGTTGTAAATGTGAGTGTGAAAAATATTATGTCGCGGTAACAGTATTTCTTTTGGACAGGTAGGAATAAGGTTGATTTTGGTGTGTTTTGATAGTAGCATAGTTTATGTAATCTATGTACTTTTAGAAATTTAGTTCAACTACAGCAGCAGTGTGTAATCGGGTTCTATTTTTATATTTGGTATTTTAGTTTTTTGATGTATTGTATTAATGTTGTCTCTGGTCATCTAGTCTGTGCGCAGTCATGCTTTCAGGAGGCGTGAGTTTGGACCGCAAGGGTGGGATGAAAAACCTTTAGTGCTTTCAGGTTGCCATTTTTTCGAAATATCCTACAGCAACTTTAACTTTAATATATCTGTAAGATGTTTCTGAATTCTCGCCAGGTAATTGTAACTAACTGACTAGCTGTCTGGACTCGCTTTGACAAAGAGGTACAAGTGAGGTGTGAGTTTGTGAAAAAAAAACGGTGAAAAAAAAAAAACATTTGAATTTAAAAAAGGTAGCGCTTAAGTAAAAAAAAAAAAAAGTGTCAGTCTATGGTACACTATCTGCCAGACACTGGGTAGAGGTGAGGTGAGGATTTGACATTGAGGCATTGTTATTGACACACAGTCATGTTTATTTTTAATATAATTAAAAATATATGTTTTACCCATATCATATTTGTTAAATGATAATTAAGACTGGCTTTCAAACCGAAATTTACTTATCAAGGTAAACCATGTTATTTGTTAGTTTAGATTCTCCATTAATATTTTCTTGCAGCATTTGACAGACGCCCTTATACAGAGCGACTTACATTAATTGTTTTCATACAACTAAGAATTAGGGTTAAGGGCCTTGCTCAGGGGCCCTTACATTGGCAGCTTGGTGATTCTGGGAATTGAACGCCGACCTTCTAGGTACCAGTCCAACACCTTAACAACTGAGCCACCACTTCCCTAAATTTACATGATTTGGCAGGCACACTTATCCAAACACGATTTAAATTTATCCCTTTCTATACAACCAAGCAATTAGGGCCTTGCTCAGGAGCTCAGCAGCAGCATGCTTGGTAGTGCTGGGAATCGAACTCCGATCTTCCAATTAGCAGTCCAACACCTTAAGCACAATAGGCTATAAATCTCTTGAAGAGCAACGCTTATTTGTCTGTCTGCTTATAAGAGAAATATAAAAGAAAACAGTTTATGTAGCCTTAGGAGGCAATTATATACAGTTAAAATTAAAACTTCTCAAAAAACACTGGTGGTCACTCAAGCCTTTTCGCTAAAGACTAGCCTAGCCCCCATTAAAAAAAAAAGAAAAAAATAGGAACAATTCTCATTAATTCTTAACAATTCTTGCTTATACTGCGTATAATCTATATAAATAGACAGATTATTTGATTCTTGTTTGATTGATCGTTGATTTGTAATATCTTTTTAAGAATTGTATTTGTAGTCTCTTGCCGCAATAACGGGCAAATGCTAATTATAATTGCAAAATAAGTTAGTTGAGAAATGAACAGGGCTGCAAGCTTAGCTGCATTTGTATATTTTACGGATGCAACAAACAATTATTTTTATAATTGATTAATCAGCAATATTTGGCAATTATAAGTTTTGCAATTAGTCAATTAAGTTTACATTAAGTCGTGAATAACAAATGTTAAACTATTCGTTGATATTTTATTTTTTGCATTTCTGATAAGATTTACTATTAGCTGCAAGGATTCGTAGGGATATTATTTTACGTCATTCTATTCAGTACGACGTAATCTATGGCTATTTTTACCAAATAAATAACTCTACATAAACATCTACGTATAAGCCAATAAGTAAACAGTAACCCAAAGATTGAGGGGTGTGTGTTGTTTGATTCCATAAGCTGAAAGGTAGGAGATAACATTGACATAAAATACACAAGAATAAAGCACAATTTACCCAAACTGAAATACCGCCGCCGCTTAGAAATTTCAGATATATTTTTCAGTGCCCTCTTCTTCTTTGTACGAAGTCGTGTGTGCTGAAATGAAATAAGAACTCTCCATTACTCCTGGAGTTCCACAGACATTTGGAGCAAAGAAGTGAACAAATCTAAAATGACATCTTCAAATTAGTTACCCCTTCCACAGTCCCATAACCAGAGTGATTTAGGATAAAGGTCCCACCGTTGTCTAAATTTGGAGCTCCATCGAGTATAAATAAAGAATGAGATGAGCAATGAAGGTTTTCTTTCATATAACCCAGACAGGAGAGGAGGAAAGAGGGGGTCAGCGCAAGTGGTTTTAATGTAATGGAGACGGACTTTTGACTGCTTCAGGGATCTAAGAGTCTTATTGGAAACATGGTGCGGGTCCGGACTACCTCAGCTGTGATAAAAACACTTTATGAAGGAAAAGCCCAAGCCAGAAAAAAAACCCCATATATATAGATTCATTTAGTTATAGAGGGCTAATCATTTTTCTACTGTTTCAACTACATATTTAGTGTGTGTGTGTGTATATTTTCAGCATTTATTTGACTGATAACTGATATGCAGAACCCATATTTATTTATAATTTTACTTCTGTTATCATTTCAAAAACAACAGTACTAAACAAGCAATTTTATTATTACACTGTACATACTGTTAATCTACTGCCTCTCAGAAAACAATACAAGTTCTAGAAGTGATTAAATAAAAGCTTTCTTAGTTTCGTGTGGTTCAGTATCATCGATTAAGAGATGTCTTGCATGAGTGAGTGAGGAGTGTCTTGCATGTTTTTGCTGATATATATATATATATATATATATATATATATATATATATATATATATATATATATATATAGTATATAAATTATTTTTCACTTGTCAGCACAGCGCAGGCTTGCATGCAATGCAATTCTTAAATCAGTCAGAAGATGGCATATATCGGTAAAAATATTCAGGATTGAAAAAAAAAATGTGTAGATATCTGGAAAAATATCGGATCATCAGTCATTATCCATTATACACTTGATGTTATATCCTTTCCAGGTAGCAAATTATAAAAGCTATTAAAACTCTGGGATTTAAATACAGGGAAGTGGTAATTAAGGTGTTACCCAGTAAAATCCGGGTTCGATTCCCGGCACCACCATGTTGCCACTGCTGGGCCCCTGAGTTACGGCCTTTAACCACCACTTGCTCAGTGGTGTAAGAGAGATAAATGTCAGTCGCTGTGGATAAGGGCGTCTGCCAAATGATGTAAATGTAACTCGGATCAAAGATAAATACGATTAAATGCATATTAATGCTGGGTTTGCCGCTTCAACATGTTTAACAACAATTGTTTATCTGTTCGGCATAAAAAAATTCAAACACGTCTTCAGTGACTACAGCAACACTTGCAATATTCTGAAAGTATAATTAGCTTTAATTAATTGCTTTAATTGCATGCATGCATAACACAGATGTGGTTGTTGAGTTTAATTAGCACTGCATTGCAGCCACATGACTGGTTGATTGGCAGGTTGCACACATGCACATTACGTGGCTAGGAAAACTTATTCTCCAGTCGTTAACTCTGTGTTGTTCTCCTGTTAGATAGCTCTTTGTAGTTTTGTGTAGTTGTGTGTTGCAGCACCACGGTCCTGAGAAACGTTGAATGACAAAGCAGTTTGGGAATTGTTTTAGTATCCAGGTGTCCATCTACAGTATGCCATTTTTTTTATAGCAATTAAGGCTTTATGGCAAATTGAATTGTTAATATTATTCGTTTTCTTTATTCTAAAGGTGACGGTGGCTTTGTGTAGTTTGAAGTTTTCAGCAGCTCCTTAACCTCTGGTGGAGTTCAAATCCTGCTCTTTGTGCAAATGCCAGTCAAAGTCCCTGGCAATGTTTTATATCTGGTCTTGTGATTTAATGCTGGGCGCCATGCCAGGTTTGTTAATTTCCCTCTGCTCTCGGACAAGAGAAAGGAATATTATGATGCAAACATTGTGTCGAATCGGGGCTCGACAGCACAAAGCCTCAAAGTCAAAGTTCAACATGGCACAAATGAGTTCAAGCTGAAGCTTTTGGTCTCTGTTCACGCTTCCTTCCATCCAACACACATTCATTATTTAAATATGCAGAATAGTTGAAGGTCAAGCTTTTCTGCGTTCTTGAATGATGGTTGTTAAAAACTGACAATTAGTCATGCTAACATTTGTCGTGTTATTGATGAGCTTTGCATGGATGCTCTGACGCAGACCCATTGATCGGGTAAGAGATTAAGAATTCTGGGTGATTTGAGTAAGGAAGGAAGTTGAGGTGGAAAAGGGGCCTGGGGTGTGAGCCGGTTATTGACAGTCTTGTCATTGGCCTCATAGTGTTTTCTGTCACATTAAGTGGCAGGATGACATTTTTGAAGGTTAGCCATTACACACGACACGTGCAAAGCCAAGCCAGCTTTCTGGTTCTTATCCTTACTGAACGGATGATGTAATGACTGGATCCATAATTACAAAGCAGCCTAAAAGTCTACACAGTAAAACAATTTCTTTTGGTTTTCTATTATTCAGTAAAATAAAAAGCGGTGATAAGTAGATGTACGGTTATGGCTCATGTTCTTCTTTCAGGTTTCATCTTGTTTTAAGTTTATGCTTAGAGTTCATGTTCACTGTTCATGTCTTTTGTTTACTTCCTGTCTTGTTCCTTGTCATGTGATCTTTGTTACCCAAGTGTTTCTGTCACCTGATCCCCTTGTCCATGTGTCTTGTTCTTATTGGTTAGTCTTGTATATTTATATTCCCTGTGTTTACCATTATCTTGTTGTCATGTTTTTCGGTGTGTTTATGTTAATGTCAAGCTAAGTCAGATTAAGTTTATTATAGTCAAGTTCATGTTTATTGTTTGATCAAGTCTTTATGTTAAGTGTTCACTATTGAAAATAAACTGCACATTTGGGTTCAAAATACTACACGCCTCAGTGGAAATCATTAACTTGAGTAACTTAAAGTTATCCACCTACATAAGCAGGGCTGACCAAGCTTAGCTGCATTTTTGTGTATGCATGATGGTAAATTACATAATACTAATTAATATCTTAAATGTAATAATTTTAAAAAGGTTGCTAGTAAATCTGGGCATGATTGAGTTATAATTGATCATTAAGAATTTCGTCAATCATATGTAATTTGAATGAGCGAACATTCTTACCAAGAATACGTTAAGCATTATAGGCTATGTGTTGAAGCTACAGTATGTGAGATTTTACTGTTTCAGCTACCAGTAGGGGGCGTTAAAAAGGAGGGCCAATCAGCCTGTGTCTTTACGGAAAGGCATAAAAATTACAATGACTTTTATTTTTATATGTTACAACACAACAGCACATATGTTACAACACAACAACCGGAACTGACCCCGGTGAAGGTAGCACGTCAGCACCTGACTTTCCTTTCTCTGCAATTTGGTGCTGTGGAGCTGTTAATAGGCTGTGTTCACATCTTAGCCCTAATTTTGACAAAAATCAATGGTGTCAAGCCTTTTTCTCTTTTGTTTAAGCCAAACTAGCAGTTATGTTTAGAAAATTTTCTCTTGAAATAAAACCTGTGGGCAACAAACAGTAACTATTAATAAAAAAATCATGTTTGCCCCAGATGTCCATCACTATTTACCAGCCCAATGAATTGAATAATTATCCCAGAAAAAGAAAACTTAATGACAGTAGCATCAACAAGATAAAAAAAAAATATTATTTGCCTGATATGATATTTAATTTACATAATTTACATTTACAGTGCCTTGAAAAAGTATTCATACCCCTTAAACTTTTTCACATTTTGTCACATTAGAATCACAAACTTAAATGTTAATTATTAAGATTTTATGTAATAGACCAACACAAAGTAGTGCATAATTTTAAAAGTGGAACAAAAATGATATAGTTTTCAAAATTTTAAGTAAATAAAAATCTGAAAACTGCGGCGGGCATTTGTATTCAGCCCCCCTGTACTCTGATACCCCAAAATGAAATCCAGTGCAATCAATTGCCTTCAGAAGTCACCTAGTTAGTTAAAAAGTCCACCTGTGTTTAATTTAGTCTCAGTATAGATACACCTGTCCTGTGAAGGCCTCAGTGGTTTGTTAGAGAACACTAGTGAACAAACAGCATTAAGCATTAAGACCAAGGAACTCACCAGACAGGTCAGGGAGAAAGTTGTGGAGAAGTCTAAAGCAGGGTTAGGTTATAAAAACTATCCCAAACTATGAACATCTCAATGAGCTCTTATCAATCTATACAGGACAACTATAAGTTATACCTCACAAATCTGGCCTTTATGGAAAAGTGGCAAAAAGAAAGCTATTGTTGAAAGAAAGACATAAGAAGTCTCAGAAAACATGTGGAAGAAGGTGCTTGGGTCAGATGAGACCAAGGTTTAACTTTTTGGCCTAAATGCAAAATGTAGTGAAAAAGTAACTCATTAGCCTGAACACACCATCCCCACTGTGGTGGCAGCATCATTCTGTGGAGATCCAGCAGGGACAGGGAAGCTGGTCGGGCTTAATGGGAAGACGGATGGAACTATATACAGGGCAAGCCTTGAAGGCTGCGAAAGACAGGAGACTGGAAAGGAGATTCAGCTGGTAGAGACATACCCAAAAAGACTTGCAGCTGTTATTGCAGTAAAAGGTGGCTGTACAAAGTATTGAGGGGCTGAATACAAATGCACTTTTCAGATTTTTATTTGCTTAAAATTTGGAAAAACCATGTATCATTTTCTCACACAATTTCACAATGTGTTGGTCTCTTACATAAAATCTCAATAAAATACATTTAAGCTTGTGTTTGTAAGGGGACAAAATGTAAAAAAGTTATAAACAATAAGGTATAAATAATTTTTTAAGGCACTGTATTCTTTTTTTTATATACACTTGAGCAACTCGGGATTAAAGGCCTTACAGTGGCAGCTCGGCGGTGCTGAAACTCAAACCCAGGTTTTCCTATAGGCAGTCAAACACCTTAATCACTGTGCTATCAGTTCCCTCTAACTAATTTACAAATTAATTTAAGTACAGATGTAAAAACTTTGCTAGTGGCATTACCAGTCAAGTCGATGTTTCATATGCAGACAAACTAGGAAAAAGGTCCTAACCACAGAACGTTTATATAACCCCTCAGGAAGCAAGATTAGCTTAAAATTTCTGTCCAGCTGCCTCAACGATCATCAACTTCAGTGATCCCATGTCTCTCTATTAGCACATTGCCGTCAGCCAAATTACCACTGTTGCAGGACATAGACGCATAGTTAGTCAAAAAGATTTTATTCATGATCTCTGGAAACGCTGACTGAACTGAGGCTGAGTCCACACAGAGCCACAAGCTTTTAGCTGTGATCCCTGGAGAAAAAAATGCAAATGTTATAGCTACAGATTCGGCACAATTACCGCTAAACTGTTCCACACTGATGAACATGTCTCTCTGATCTTTATCCATGCCACAGATGACTACATTGAAGTCGCCTCACAGATCAGAATCACTGATGAGTGTTACTAAAAAGTTTAGAGTAGTTTAGCTAAAGTTACAAAGGCCGCATTTACACTGCAGATCTTGATGGACAATTCCCATCTTGTGACTATTATTTTTAGTGACCCGCTTACATCGTTTTTTAAAACTGACCCGTATACGATTTTAACATTTATACAGTACAAGGCAATATAGCCCAAGGTAGACATACTGACCGAAAAAAGAAAGTAAAAATGGCATGATAATCGATAGATGCAATGGACGAAGACAAAATGATTATTGAAGTATTTTGCTTCCAACGTGATATTTAAAGGTCGGCAAAGCAACGCTCTCTTTAGGCAGAAGGAAAAAAAAACGAAGGAGCCCTTGATGCAGCCTGGGCACATTGTTCGCAAGTCATAAATAATTTTTTTTTGCTGGTGCACATTGTTAAAGTTAAACAAAATAACAGAATTAATATTAAAATACACAGTTCCGTTAATTTGTTGTCCACTTGGGTTGGCGTTATTCTATTTTGTGTCAAATACTTTCATTCCACTATATATATCTATGAATACATACATATAAATACTTCCCCGGCTATCCCAAAAGCACCATTGCAGAGACAGATAGAGTTATATTTTCTCTTATGTGTTTTAAGGACTCAGGAAACTTAACAGCTGAGTTATGTTTGATGTAAAATGCATTATAAAGGAAGGACCATGAAAGCGTAACAGATGAGAATGAGGATAATGACGATGAATCCCTATAATCACAAAGTTTTTAAATGACATTATTACAGTCCTTCAAGTCAGAAACCCAGAGAATTTTCATATAATTAAAAATATAATGGCTAAATCATTAATCATGTTTTATATCCTATGGCCCCTTTTTTTTTGGCCATCTGTCTTCTTCAGGTCCATTTGTATAATAAATTTACATCAATAAAATGCCAACAATAAAATGTATTAAAATTATTTATATAAATATTATGAATTAAGAAGTCTTTTCGATGTTTTTAACAGTTTGGGTGTTAACCAGATAACACTTTCCAAGACTAATTTTCGTATTAAATTAGAATCTCAAGGAAAATCAACATTTAATAAAGAAGCATGAAGCTACGTTTTACACCAGAATTGCATGATTCTCTAATGCTGCTTTGACACAATGTCTATGGTTAAAAGCTGTGTGTAAATAAAAGTGACTTGAATAATGGTGTATCTAACCAGGCACTTTAATCTTTCTCAAAGAGGCTTTTCCAAAAAGGCTCAGAGTTGGCAGATTTATCCAGAGGAAATTATTCCTATCCAACTGAGTTACTACATACTACATCTTCCTTTTTTTGTCCACAAACAACTGAAAAATGTTAACTTTAATTAAATGTTGAAAACTAGTTTATTTGACTGAAAAAACCGTCAGTAAATAGTTTTCAGAATCAATAAATTACCAATGACAATTCCTGGATTAACATTGGATCATAACACGAATTTAGACTATATTAAAATAATTGATGATAATCCAAAAACAACATTAGACTGTACTGATTATAATTATCTAAAATAAACATTAATGGATTTAGACGGGGAATCATAAACAATCACTAAAACTAATGTTCTGAAATGGTCAACCTGTAGAACTGCAATAGAGCAACATTCTTACTATAAAAGAGGATTTATGATTATTTCATCAAATCACAACCTTCTATAATTAAACAAACATAAGCCAAATTTCTATAATCATGAATTTAAATATATCTATAAATTTCCTTTTTATTTATGCATGAACACACATCTAGTTTTGGTCATGAAGCTGAGGGAAACTAAACTGCACATACATATTTAGTATAGCATGAAATGTATTACATATTCCACTTGAAGATTTATATGCTTTTTGTTTAATTTAATAAATACATTTATAATATTACATTTTGGTTTACAAAGAACGGAAAGATTCAAAAATGGGTTGAGGTGGGTTTTGGTCGACAAACTGATAACATCAGATGGTTGTGATTGGTTGTTTACAACAAGGATGTTAATTTAGGATCAAATCCTAGTTGGCAAAATCACCTCCCCTTTATCCCATAATTCATTGTAGTAACTGGACAGGTAACATTTATAACCCATATGCATTCCCTTTATATCACCCTTAACATGACAGCTTGCCAAAGTGCCCTCAAGTGGAGGAAGGTGTTAAGTAAAGATCCTGATGGGAAGGTAAAACACATCAAGGAATATTACTGACCATTTATCTATTTAAATATACTATGTTTTTAGTGCTTAATAAAAGTGGTAGCTCATTGTTTAAGGTCAATCACACCAAGCTGCCACTGCTGGGTTTACTAGACAAGACCCTAAACTGCATAGTTATATAAAGTCAGATCAGTGTATGTGGCTTTAAATAAAGACACCTGCCAAATGATATCCAGTAGCTCAGTGTTAAAGACTGACAGTTTCCTTCATAACTAAACGTTTGAGAGTTCATATGCTACCAATCTGCGCAAGGTCCTTAACTTCTCAGGTATGCAAAGTTAGATCATTGACAGATCTGGATAAAGTCATCTGACGAACACTATAGTGCCTGTAACCTTTTTACACTGAATGATCACAAGGGAATTTTAGGGTAATCACCATAACTTCAGGCAGATTATCTTTATACAGGCCCTCTTTAGGGAAATATGGGTCGAATGGAAAATGCGCAGACTGTTTCATGGACACTGTGGTCAAAAAAACGAAAGCACGTTGAGGACCTTCGGTATGAAAACAGTTTAAAATCATCAGGATTGGAACTGAACTGTGACGTTTCAGTAAATCATAGCTTATCAAAACACATTCAGCAGTGATGGATTTAAGCCCAATACAAACAAGATTAAGAGGCCCAGTCAAAAAAATAAAAATAAAAGTCTTATCAGATGATAGACATGCTGAATTATCTGGGCAGGTTTCTACTTGGTATGTCCATGAAACCCTTTTGCTTCTCGAAAGAAGAGGAATCACTCAAGGACAATTGATTGAGCACTTCCATGTGTTACGTTTACTAGCAAATTTATGAGAAAATACCAGGAAGACAAAATATTACTTGTGTGATAGTCATTCATCTCAAACAATACATGAAAATGTCTGACCGTACTTAACTACTCTTTGAATTTGCCAGTAGGTGTTCCAAAATCCCCCTTTTCTCTGTTATATCAAATAAATCCCAAGAATAATGAACATACAATATTTTGGCAAAATTTATTACAGCATTTGGCAGACGTCCTTATCCAGAGCAACTTACATTTATCTCTTTTATACAACTAAGCAACTGAGAGTTAGTGGCCTTGCCCAGGTGCCCAGCAGTGGTAACTGCTGGAAATCAAACCCTGATCCTACAATTAGCAGTCCCACACCCTGACCACTGGACACCACTTCCCCATAACTACTTTAAGAAACTCTATGCGTTCATGATTGTTTGGGAAGCTTTAAAAGATGCTCAAGAACAGGTAACAGCTAGAAACAGCTAAACCAGTGTAAAGCTCTAGCCTATTATAACGAACGAGCCAGCAGTAATCAATGTAAGGACTAGCAGTTTCAGACAGATTTACTTATGTTTGGTTTTTATAGTGTTTTTGGAGTGACAATCTGAGTGAAGCAAATAGTCAAAGCAACATCCTCAGCCGAGCTTTTGAAAAGAAAACGAAATATGAAACCAGTGGGGAAGTTGAGACTAAAGGTCAACAGATTAGATTTTACTGATACAACTATATTGCCGCCCTCAAGGAAAATTCTTCACAGCATCATTCCATTCTACAGACAGTGTCACCATGAAACATCATGAGGTCATAACTATTGCACATATGTAGATGTCATAACCACATGTTCAAGGCCCTGTAACAGCAGAATCTAGCCTTCTCCTGAAGTGAGCCGTACTGCATTTTAGTACCCTGAAAAGAGTAGGGTGAAGTACCCATTTAATGAGTGTGTAATGTCCTGCTCAATTGAAGTCGCCATCCGTGTGACGGCCTTAATTAATTCTGTTAGGTTTGATGTGGGAAGACCAATCGTTTTAGAGGCTATGGTAGATATAATCAGGAATTTAGCTTTATTAATAGATAACATACCAAAGAAACAGGTAAAGCAATACAGAATACAAGGATAAAATAATTTTTTGATACAGCAGCAAAGGAAGATAAAGTCCCTTTAATTTATGCTGATCAAAGGTGAGTTAATTGATTAATCTTACTCCAAAATATTTCAATTGTTCAACTATTTCCACCACTTGGTTGTTAATGAGGATAGAATTATGCGATGTGGGTAACTGTTTTGCTGACATCAAGAGAGGATGGAGGTGTCATCTGAGTAGTTGAGATATATGGTTGTGGATGATGGACTGACATAATCACTAGTATAAAGGGTGTAAAGAAATGGGCTTAGCACACACCCTTGAGGTGCCCCAGTATTGGTTGTAATTACTGATGATGTAGTGAGAGTAGTGATACGCACTACTTGAATGGACATGTTGGTGAGGGGAACAGAGGTGTTAAGAAAGTGTTGGGCAGGTTTGGAGTCAGGGAAAGGAACAGTAAAGGACAGATGGTAGTAGACTTTGCTAAGAGAATGGAGATGGCTGTGGCAAATACTTATTTCAAGAAAGGAAAGAAGCATATTGTGACTTATAAGAACAGAGGAAGGAGCAAACGGGTAGATTTCATCTTATGTAGATGAAACGATCTAAAAGAGATTGTAGCCAGGCAGCACAGGATATTGTTGTGTAGGATGAAGATGTTGGTCTGGAAGGAGAAGAGATCAAAGGTAGAGAGGAAACGAAGTGGTGGAAGCTGAAAAAGAAAGAATAATGTGAAGATTTTGGACAGAAGTTTAAACAGGCTCTGTGCGGTCAGCTAGTGTTTTTAGATGAATGGGAAACTACAGCAGAAGTGATCAGGGGGACCGGAAGAAAGGTGCTAGGTGTGTCATTTGGAAGGAGGAAAGAAAATAAGGAGACTTGGTGGTGGAATGAGGAAGTTCAGGATAGTATACAGAGGAAGAGGTTAGCCAAGAAGAAGTGGGACATGAGGACAGTAGACAGAAATGCCAGGATTTATGGCACAGAGTGAAGAGGGACGTGACTAAGGCCAAGCAGAAGGCATATGATGAGTTGTACACTAGGTTAGACACTAGAGAAGGAGCAAGGCAGAGGGATCGAGATAGGAAGGATGTGCAGCAGGTTAGGGTTATAAAGGTTATAAAGGATTGAGATGGAAAGGAGTGTGTACAGATAAGATGTAAGTATTTTGAAGTGCTGAGGGTAAAAAAGGATAAAAATGGTGGAGCAGAAAGTTTAAATAATGAGTTCATATGAATTTAGGATGGCTTTGAAGAGGATGAAAAGAGAAAAGGAGGCTGTCCTGATGAGATACCAGTGGGGGTGTGGAAATGCCTAGGAGAGGCACCAGTGGAATTTCTTACTAGATTGTCTAACAGGATTTTAGTGAGTAAGAAGATGCCTGAGAAATGCAGGAGAAGTGTGCTGGTGCCCATCTTTAATAACAAGAGTGGTGTGCAGAGTTGCAACAACTACAGAGCCATAAAGTTGATAAGTCATTCAATGAAGGTATAGGAAAGTGTAGTGGAAGCCAAGTGAAAGAGTACAGGCAGGTTGGAATGGGTGGAGAAACGTGTCAGGAGTGATGTGTGAAAGGAGAATATCAGCTAGAATCAAGGGAAAGGTGTAGACGTTGGTGAGACCAGCTATGCTGTATGGTTTAGAGACAGTGGCGCTGAGGAAGAGACAGGTGGCAGAGCTGGAAGTAGCAGAGCTGAAGATTCTAAGGTTTTCTTTGGAAGTGACGAGATTGGACAGGATTAAGAACGAGTTCATCAGGAGGACGGCTCATGTTAGATGTTGTCGGAATAAAGTCAGGGAAGACAGATTGAGGTGGTTTGGACATGTACAGAGGAGGGATAGTGAATCTATTGGTAGAAGGATGTTAGAAATGAAGCTACCAGGCAGAAGGCAAAGAGGAAGACCAAAGAGGAGATATATGGATGCGATAAACGAGGACATGAAGTTAGTGGGTGTGAGTGAAGAGGATGTAGAGAATAGAATTAGGTGAAGACAGATGATTTACTGTGGCGACCCCTTTCTGCTTTTATTTTAAGACGTTTAATTATTACCTAATTAAAATAGCAAAATGTGTGGCAAAAATAAAAGATTTGTGCATCTTCCGTACTAACTTTTTACTATAATTGCCTGTATTAATTTAATCACCTGTCTGTGTGGAGCCATTAGCAACAATTCAATAACTAAAGAAAACATTCTGCACAATACCTTTTTTGCTGCCTATTTTAATTACACCATTAATTATATATTTTCGGCACATTGAACATCTGAACACCTTTGAGATGAACTGAAATTTTGACTGCTTCCCAGACCTCTCACCTGACCTTACAAATGACCTAATTAACAAAAAAAAAGCCTTTCTACAAAAGTGAAAGTTATAATTGTTTAATAAGCACATGGGTTTGATGGTCAGGTGGCCAACCATTTTGTGGCTCTTCAAAAAAATGTGTGTGTGTAAATGTTTGTCATATGGTACATGTAATACAGATCTGGCATATTTATTAAATTAAATTAAATAGGATGTGTAGGTAGCAGTTTGGTTAATGGACACATGGAAAAAGAAAGAATTCTGATATAACAGTTAGTAACATGTGAAGGGATTACATAAACCCTAAAAGGCACTTGTAACGATCATTATCCAGTGTGTGTGGATCAGTACTGCGTCCTGATTTACAGCCTGACAGGGGAATAATTGAAAGGCAGGTGTGAAAGGATCACAACTTTATTAGCAGTTTAAAGTTGTAAATTGTAAAACCCTCTTTAACTCTTTTATTGTCTTCTTAGCAACCAGGTAACTTGTGTCCTTCAGCTTTATCTGTTTCTCCTTGATTTGAAACTGTTAATTAAGCTTGAAATAAAAATGATTACCTAGTTCTGATCTGCAGCATGTGAATTTTAAACAATTAAAAAATGAAACCATATTTATGATATTTTATTTAGAAATTGTTTGACTTTTTATTTTCTTGAAATTAACCTGGCATAACCCAAAATTGGGATTGTAAAGTCTCTACTTTACAATCATAGGAACAAACTATTAATTCCTTTGACTAATATTGTATTTGCTATATTCAAAATGCAAACTGTATGCAAATGAACCTAAAAAATCAGTAAAACTAGTCATTACGCTTAAGTGGTAACTAAACTAAACTAAACACAATGCAGTAAATACAAACCGAATTCCGGAAAAGTTAGGACATTTTTTTTAGATTTGAATAAGACTTTCAAATCACAATTATTTACAATAGAACATAAACAACAAATGTTAAAACAGAAAAATATTACACTTTTATGCACAAAATAGATGCACAGGGGCAACAAAGGGGTGAGAAGTTTCAGCGGGGAGAATATTTACCCCAAGTGAGTAATTAAGTTAATTGACATCAGGTTTTTTAACACGATTAGCTATAAAAGCGATGTCTTAGAGAGGTTAGTCTCTTAGAAGTCTCTTAGAAGTAAAGATGGGCAGAGGCTCTCCAATCTGTAAATGAGTGTGTGAAAAGATAGCAGTATAACATTACTCAAATTCAAATTGCAAATCTTATCAACACCAGTGCATAACATCAAAGGATTTAGAGAAACTGGAGAAATCACATTTTTGTTGGAAATCACAGACACCATGTTCTCCGGGCTAAAGAGGCAGAAGACATTGGTCAGCATGTTACTAGGGTTTAAAAGCCAGCATTTAGGATGGTATGAAGGTGCATACTTGCATGTTTTGGAAGGCACTATTAAAGCTGAAAGGCATATAAAGGTTTTAGAGCAACATATGGTAACCGTTCAGAAGACGTCTATATCAATAAAGACCTTAGGTATGTCGCTGTGACAATGCAAAACCACATACTGCAGCTATAACAACAGCATGGTTTCATAATAGAAGAGCCCAGCTGATGAATTAACCTGCCTGCAGTCCAGATCTTTCACCCATAGAGAACATTTGGCACATCATTAAAAGAAAAACATCTCAAAGGTGACCACAAACTTTTTAGCAGCTGGAAACATGTAACAGGGACCAAATTCCAACACCAAAACTCCATGCCCATAACCTCAATGCCCAGATGCCTTCAAACTGTTTAATAAGCAGAGAAGATGCTACACCAGGGTAAACATGCCCCGTCCCAACTTTTTTAAGACCTGTAGCAGTACTGTGTAAAAGCTTATGCCACCCGGTTTATGTAATCAATCACATTTTAAATGCCATTCGGTTTAGCGGAGACATGAGGACATTTTATTTAGTAAACTTTACTGAGGTTTTTTTTTTGATTCCTAGTGATATTGGCATGTAAAGTCAGATCTGTGATAGATGATTTATAAACAGAGTCCAAATGACAATCTCTCCTCTCCAACCACCCCCTTTTCCAGCCTATTTCATTAGAGTTGGGAAGGTAACCTCTGAGCTAACAGCACGCATTGATAAATGGCTTGTCTCCACCCAGGCTCGCTAGATGAAACGGACATCCTCCTTCACCTTTCCCTCAGCATTCAGTGATAAGTCTGCTGTAAGTGATATAGGACATCGGCTGCTGCCTTCTCCTACACCCTTTCCTTCTTTTTTTCCGTTTCTCGGAACAGCTAAATCTCAATTCATCATCGGGTAGCCCTGCTTCTTGTTTTAAAACCATGCTGAAAGGTCACACTGATCTGGTGTAGTCACAGATTTGGTGAGGGGCAGGAAGAGTAATCTTTGCTGGATTTGACAGCTGTAAATTGCCCTCCTTGTTTAGCTACTGTGTCCTTCTGGAAGTTTCTGTTAGATATTAGTCAGACCAGACTCAATCCGAATTGAGTTTAGTACATCATTTTGGTTCACACTGAGGGAAACGGTGGCTTATTGGTGAGGGTGTTGGACTGTTGCTTGGAGGATCAGCTTACCGAAAGCACCACCAAGCTGCCAACGTTGAGCCTCTGAGCAAGACATAGAAGGATTTAAAAAACAAACATAGTAAATTTAAGTCACACTGGACAAGGGCAAGGCAGAAATGTGAAAAAGTTAATTCTTTTTTGGCAATTCGCTTACATCATCTTTTAAAACTGATCCATATTCGATATCTGCATTTACATTATACACAGAAAATAGCCCAAGGTAGGCTTACTGACCCGAAAAGGAAGTAGGAACAGCAGGATAATCCAGGGACGAAGACTAAAGGATTATTTGGTATTATTCTATTTAAAGGTCGACAAAACAATAATCTCTTTAGGCGGAGAAAAAAAAAGAATGGCTGAATGTAGCATTGATCGGCAAGTTATAAAAATCTCTTTTTAATAGTAAATAATAATTATAAAAATAATAAATATAAAAATACACAGTTGTGCCAAGTTATTATTTATTGCTGTTGGCGTCTACCTGAGTTGAAGTCATGCGCCACCGTCGCTTATTCAGTGACGTTCTCGTGCTTACATGGCAGGCGCTAATGCAAGTATCCGATTCATATCTAATTTATTTCCACATACGAATGAGGCCTGAAACTAATCGGAATATATCAGAATTCATGTGCTTTTCTCTGCCTACACTGTCATGAGTCATATCCGACCTGTACCACATTAGATGGAAAAAAATTTAATTGGGTCACTTGATGACCCAACAATTAAACTAAAATTCGGCAATCACAACTTTGAATTCAGAGCCAATTAACTGAATCTGTGGAAAAAACAGAAAATCTAGAAAAAGTCTTTAAATAACTACTTTCTTCTTTAAGAAAAAAAGAAAGAAAGAAAAAGAAAAAAGGCGAAAGTTCTTTCATTCCCATTTCAATCTGTAATTTAACAAAAGAAATGCTTATAACTCTATTTAAATTTGTGTTTATGAACATTATTAATTAGTAATTAAAAACTAATTGAAAGATTCTATATACTTACTGTGTAACACTTATTACAGTTTTATTATTTATATATAATTTTTTTATATTATTTCTTTTCTTGTGTTTTTTACGTGCAGATAAAAATCTTTCGAATGTAACTGCACAATCAATATGTTAACTTAACTGTTACTGCTCGACTTTGCATATAGGAAGTGGTACATGGGAACCCTAAGCCAGTCGATTAGGCGTTGGACTGCTGATCGCAAGATTGTGGGTTCAAATCCCAGCACCACCAAGCCGACACTACTGGATGCCCAAAACAAGGCCATTATCTGCTCGGTTACATTAAAAATAATTACATATTATTAGCTCTGGAGGGAGGAATGTGCTAATATGTGCATCATTATACAAACCCTGATTATGTTTAATATTGTATATTTTATTGAAATTCTTTAAAATGACTTGGGCGAAATAATAGATGCCACATGTCCTGGTTTATTGTCCACTTTTGCATATTGCTTTGTGTTTACTCTTCCCAGAGTTCAGTCAAAAAAATGAAACAATAAAATAACTCTTCATAACCTTTTGCACAGTTAACATTTTTTTATCCATCACAATATGAACTGCCCCCGCTGACCTCACCGACACTCCCCACCACCACTTTACCATCATATTGTGCACTTATTGCTTCTTTCATCAGAAAAACCTTATTCTTCCTAACATGGCAGAGCTGACCTTCGCCATTCCCTATTTTCATTAGTATGACAAATCTGTTCTGTCACATCTGCCCAGTGTTGTGTATGTTCAGGGTTGTGCATGACGTGGATTCTTTTGCCAATATTGTCCCTGCTTGTTAGAGAAGTTGAATTTGAGCATGGTTGGTCATTAGTACTATTAACATGGTTGGTTGCATAGATGGTTATTGTTGCTAACAACATTTGTCCTTGTAACAGTTAATAACAGGGCTGCTAACAACAACTAATTTATTAGCCTACACCAAATTTTAAATAAAGTGTATTAGAGGGTGACAGGGGCGGGTGGATTTTTAAAACTCACCCATTCCAACCCCACAAAAAAAAAAAATCTCTGTGATCAATCACCATTTTGTTTCCCATCCCGGATCCTCAAAAAAGTTAGCTAATTATATTATTATTGACATACCAACTTAGTGAATTACTGGCACCAACTGTTCCGGGGCGGGGCATTTCATTTACTTAACCAGCCACACCGAAGCAAACAGGAGAAGAGCATCAAGTCAAGTCAGCTATATTTATATAGCGTTTTTAACAATAGTAAGATTGCGTCAAAGCAGCTATACTGTCTTAAATAACAGAATAGTGTATCAATACAAGGACAATAGTGAACACTATCTATAAAACACTCAGTTCAGTTTAAATGAAGTGTCTGTTACTAAGCAAGCCGAGAGACAGGGCAACTAGAACAGAGTTCAAAATAAAAATCCATATTAATATACAATATATATTTGTGTAGAAAGTTTTGGTATCACAGTGTTACTACGATTCCCAGTGCCGCCCTCTCCCGCTGACATCCCAATCACATGATCAATAGGGATTTTGTTCGGAATTCCTGTGACCTGTCGGATCTACGAAAACATGTCAGCCTCTAAAGTGTATAAGTAGCCAATAAACGTCACTTTAAATAAATTAACAAACAAATAAATAAAAAAAAATAAATGTAAAGTGCTGTTTGGTTCTTGTGGACCTCCTGCTCAGTTCATCATACTTTATGTGCATTTTAAAAATAAACACAAAGAACTAAAATGGATTTGCATATTAATGATAAGAATGAATAGACTAAAACAAGCAGCATAAATTAATTCAATATTATTTAGAGACAATTAATATTGAATTTATTAATTAATATTGAGTTAATAACAGTAGAGACAATCTTTGCAGCCAGTCAGCACATTGTAATATACGTTAAATCTCTCTCTCTCTCTCTCTCTCTCTCTCTCTATCTCATATATATATATATATATATATATATATATATTATAAATAAATATAAAATGTACATATATATCTTTTTTTCTATATTTAATATACTAATGCTGACTGGCTGCAGAAAATTGTCTTTATAATTATTATAAAGTAAATATTATTTTATTTCAATTATGATTTTTAACACAATGATAACATTACTGAAAAGAACAAGCATTTACATTTATAACACTGTTAATAACCAAAACTGCTTACACAATTTTACATCAATATAAATACATGGGACTAAAACTCGAAAAGATAAAGTCACTGGTAAAAAGAGCACTGTTATTAACGTGTCTTGAATGAGAGCAGGCAACAAATAAAAAATAATAATAATTCCAACAATTACTTAAAAAGGATTGAGCAATTGAGGTTTTATTATAGTTTATTATTTGCTTATGTTTAAAATGTATCTGTTAAAGCTAATCAACTTTCTTCAACTGTAAGCGCTGTTGGCTCGTCTCTTTAATTGCAATGCTGTAATTGTGGTTTTGTCTGCAATTTCCAAAATTGCCACAAGATGCCATATATCGGTGAATCTGATAAACGATATCTGATAAAAAAGAATATCAGGAAGTAATCGATAAAAACGATTGTTACTGCTTATAATCTGTAACATCTACACACCATTTTATTTACAATTAAATCAGATGTAGAACCAATGTGATCTCAATGACACTGACGATGGCAAAATTTGGTGGGGCGACACGGTCTTTAAAAATGGTGATCAGGAATTTATCCACAAATGTCTACTGCCTTTAGAATGATGCAACGCACCAAAATAAAAGTTCCAAAATAAAGTACATTTTGTTAAGAGGAGATAACAACAGTATGAGCAAGGAATCACTTCAGAACAGAAAACATGAAGATTCGTAATGTTAAAATTACCAAGTCACCAAATTCCATTTTTTTTCTCCAGTGTGGTACAGATGGGATATGACCCACGATCATCTAAGCAGGTAAAAAGACCACACGGATTCCAATATTTTTAGATACATTAAAAAATCACATACACGCATTAGCGTCTTCCATGTAAGCAGCCAGATCGGATTTCCCCCTTTAATGTGAGTCAAACGTCATTAAATAAGCAATGGTGGCGCATGACGTCAACTCAGATGGACACCAGCGGCAATTTATAAGAACAGCAACTGCATCAAAAATTGCAAAATTGTAAATGTGGCCTTAGACAAAAAAACATTTATACAACTATTAAAAATGAACTTACAATTACTCTACTGTGTGTGTTACTTAATACTCCAAAACAGATATCCTTGTATTGCATTATATCTTTAATACAATTAATTTTCTTCCAATTAATATTACCAACTAACAAAGAGCAGTTTCCGGTACTCCCTTTGTAGGACATCGGAATGTAAAGCATCCTCTTGATTCAACTATTTGTAAAGCATTAAAACATGAAAATAATTGTCTACGTCCGTGTTTCATTATTCGAGCAATTAAATACAAAACGAAGTGATTATAATAGGATAAATTTAAAATCAAATTTGGCCTTGAAGGTAAAAAGTTTTAGGAGGTTCAGTTCAATAAACTTAAGACTGTGTGCAAATAAAGAATGTCCCTCTCCTGGGAAAAAGAGAACGCCATAAGCAACCCTTTATACCCTGATGCTCTTACAATCACATTGTCCTTTATTTCTAAAGTGGTGGAATAATGTAGCCTAAATTTTATTGATTTGAGACCTGGAATCATATTTAAATTGGAATTATCATTGGCATACAGTGAATCTTTTTTTTTTTTTTTTTTTTTATCTAATCACCTTTTTGATAAAGTTAACACAGAATGTAATGTGGTTATGTAGATTTTTTTTTTTCTAAGGGCTGTCTGTTTTGGAAGACCGATATTACATAAGCTCACATACCAGCTGTTCAGTAAAATCACTGAAATATCAGCTTTATGCAATATATTTTTTCCATTCTTTATAGATCTTATTTATAAATAGAGACCACATTGTATCTATCTTCCCTAAATACCTCCTCTTATTTCTGGTAGAAAACAGTATAGAACTTGTTTATAATTTGGTCTTTTCCATAATTTAAATAAACTGATGGCTCATGATTGACACAATTTGTTTTTTTTTGCTGTTGGTTGACAAAATAAAACATTATTTCCCTGCAAACTTGTAATTTTTTTTTACGTTTATGATTCTATACCAATTTCAGAATGGCTGAATTTCAAGTTTTTTGGGGGCAGTGGTAAGTCAGTTATGGGTTGTTGGGTTGTTCATTAGAAACCCAGGGTTCACGCTCCACCACTGCCAACTTGTCACTGCTTAATGTGAAGTAATTCAAAAGTCATCACTCATGAAATTACTTTGAATTAAGAAGTTAAAAAAGAGCACACTAAACTATATGCCAGATAGCAGTGGCGAGCATTGCATTTGGTACCTAAGCCTTCAGTGGGGACTTACCCAACTGATACTTCTCTTAATACCACCACTATATTATGTCGCAATTATAGAAACCATCAATACTATACAAAAACGCAATATTACACGGAGAGTCATTACAAAGAGATTTTGTGTATTGAGGGTAAAATCCATTTTTATTAGGGCAAGAAACCCTGTTAAGACTACAAACCTCTACACGACATTTGCAACTTACCACACACATCATCTGGAGCAGTTCAGAATCAATATTGATCTTAATATTAATATAACATCACAAAAAACATAATAAAATAAGTGACTGTTCGAAACTCTTTCCCAGACTGAGACAAGCTAGTTATCTTCGGGGTTAGCCGATATCGCCTCATGATGTCTAACCTTTCTGGAAAAGTCTGCCTTAAAAACTTATTTTTAAGTATGTCAAAGACCAAGTCAATTCCTTCTTCTCCGTCAGCCAATGAGGACGCAAAAATTCTAATTCAACCGAACATACATGTTTTGCTAGTCTGTAACATTTACAGTCAAAGCATTTAGCAGACGCCCTTATCCAGAGCAACTTACATTTATCTCATTTATACAACTGAGGGGTTAAGAGCCTTGCTCAGGGGCCCAGCAGTGGTGGCTTGGTGAAGCTGGGAATCAAACCCACAATCTTCGGGTTGGTAGTCCAACACCTTAACCATGAGCCACCACACCCTTACATGAGCCACACATGTAACAGTTTTACTTTGATCAACCAATCAGTGTACAGACAAATGCTGATGTCATCAGGGGGCCAGCTAGCAGGAAGAAAAACACTACGAAATGAAGAGAATAAACTGTTGGGAATAAATTAATACAATTTAATAGAACAAATATTAGAATTTAGGTTGTAAATATAGGTCAGCCTCTCACATTGTTTAGGCCACCAGAGAAGACCTTGCTGACCCTGACGGCACACCACTGCCAGATAGAACATACACTATATGGAAAAATGTACTCGGAAACCTCACTATTACATTCATGTGTGTTTTTTACTGTATATTTTTCACTTTAAATGAAACAAACAACACTCCTCAAAAAATAACACATTTCTAACCCGGTGTGGTTTTCGATCGAATAAAATATCGTACTTTAAAAACATATAATTAAACAACAAATGTTGGCATATACTTATAATAAATTATGTTAAATTGGAAAACATTTCGTAAAGCATCAATTAGTACTTGACCCATTATTTTCACTATGTTTCTGACTGCTTTGTATGCTTTTGTGTACTCTATATTACATGCATTTAAGCCACTACATACTGTATATGGCTGACTTAGAGGCTGCTGCTATCTCTGGAGGTCTAAAACGGCAGACTGACTTTGCAGTTAGTAAGGTAATTGTTTCGCACTGGAGGCAGACCTGCATGCCACTGCTGGGACGCTGGGGAGTTTCAGTGTGGCTATTTGAGAGCTTTCCGTTCAGAGGGAAGGAATAATTCAGTCTGAAGATGCAGGGCTTTCCAAGCTAGCTTAAGAAAAGAGCAACGTCAGCAGGAAACTTACAGTGATATTCTAATTAGATCAATTTTACAGTATGATGTAGTTTTGAATTATTTTGAATGTTTTTTGGTGAATTTTATTCTATTATGTTAAAAAATTTTGCCAAATTAATATAACAATTAAATTATAACTATTAGAGTTCGACTGATATTGGATTTTACTGATACCGATAGCTAGATTGGACCGTACTTGCCGATATCCGATAGTTCCTAAAATTAATACTGAATTTTAAAAACATTAAAATATTGGACATTAAAAAGTTAACATGTGAAAATTCATCTAATTTAGAACATTTATTTATAAACGTTAAAATTAACAAACAATTATAACAATATTTCTTTAGTTAGTGTTAATAATAAAATTTTACTGTAAAACATTTGACAACTGAATTCATGCTTAAGGTGACAATATTTTAATGTCCCCACAAAGGCTAACATACTGAAAAAAGGTTACATAATTACGTACATTTATTACATGTCTCTTATTTTGTTTTACCAAAAAAGCAAAAAGTGTGTGAGAATAAAAATTAAATGCATATCTGATTTATGTTTCTGTACATGCAACTAATGCAAATTGATGGTAACAATTATGACGTTTGTGTTAGCTGTAAAAGCTGGTGAGGGTATTAGTAACCGCTGCAGAACTTTGTTGGAGACACCAGATTAGGTTTGACTGTATTGAACAATACGTATCAAATGTATATAAAATACACAAATTAAATAACCAAGTATTTGTTGCAGAAATACTGTCTTATAAAAAAGATGTTAACAATGAATTACAACTTTAATAATGGGAAACTGCCATATATTGCAGTGAGATGTTGTAGTGAACACCACAACTTTACAGTCACTAATCTCTTTCAGATCGCTTCATCTACATAACATGTAATCTACCTGTGTGCCTCTTCCTCCGCTCTTATAGGTCACTATATGTTCATCTCTCTTCTAGAAAAAAGTATTTACCACAGCCATCTCTATCCTTTTAGCAAAGTCTACCATCATCTGTCCTTCACTGTTCCAGACCTCATCCTCATCACCTCTGTTGCCCTCACCAACATGTCCATTAAAGTCTGCGCTTATTACTACTCTCTCTCCTCTGGGAATACTCACCAACTCACGCCAGAAGCTCTCTTTCTCTTCTAACTCACAACCTACTTGTGGGGCATAACCGCTTACAACATCCACCATCAACCCTTCGATTTCTAACTTCAGATTTATCACCCTGTCTGACACTCTTTTCACCTCCAGAACATTCTTCACAAACTCCTCTTTCAGGATCTTTCCTACCCCATTTCTCTTCCTATCCACACCATGATAAAACAACTTGAATCCCGATCCAATACTACGAGCCTTGCTACCCTTCCACCTGGTCTCCTGTACACACAATATATCTACCTTCCTTCTCTCCATCATATTCACCAGCTCTCTAACTTTCCCTGTCATTGTCCCAACATTTAGCACCCCTATTCTCAGTACTACACTTTTGCCTTTCCTCCTCTCTTTCTGTCTATTCACGCGTCCTCCTCTCCTCCTTAGACCAACAGTAGCCCAATTTCTGCCAGAACCCTGTAGGTCAACGGCGCCGGTGGCGGTCGTTGTTAACCCGGGCCTCATTCTGACGGATGATTGGCATATTTACATTTGGCAAGGTTTTATGTCGGATGCTCTTCCTGACACAACCCTCTCTATTTATCCAGGCTTGGAACTGGCCCCGAAGTCACTGGCTTGTGACCCCTGTGACCAGCCTGATTGACAACTACTATTATTATTGTGGAGATTATTTTTTTTTTATTTTAACTTCATTTTATTTTGCCGTTTAATGTTAGATGATTTAAGTATTTTGCTGTGAGCGTTACTTTCAAGGGATATATTAAATATTTAAGTTCACTTGTTTTTTTTTTTACATGACTACATTATTTTACTTCCTAGTCACTTCGTCCTTCCACATACACAATATATGGCCAAAAAATTTTAGACACCTTACCAGCACATCCAACCTGCTGCAAAAATTTGAAGCACACCGTTGCCTAAGAATGTCTTTTTATTTTATAGCATTCAATTATTGGAGGTTGAGGTTGAGCAAACACTGTTTCATGACAATGCCCCTGAGCACAAAACCCCTGAGCTCCATGGACACATGTTGGTTCTGGTTAGAGCAGAGGAAGGGCTCTAAGGTTAAGTATGTATCCTTGGTTCCCCAAGGAAATGCTTTCAATCACTCAAATTAAAAGACGAAACAAAATAGGGGCGACATCAACCAGGAAATACAAACGCAAGCATCCAGCTAAGGTAAGCAGGCTTTGGTACGAACGCACAGAAAGGGATGCCAGTGGTATGGCTACATGATGCTGCATTTTGTTTCTTTGGTAAACCAAGGGTTAGGGCTGGACAATATGCGCCAGATTTTATATCACAATATATTTCTTAATTCCGATCAATACGATATAATTTCCATATCGATATAAATATTAGAAAAGCCTCATAAAAACTGCCAATGGATGTCTGTACCTACGAAGGTTTAGAAAACCTCTTAGAAAACTATATAATATTTTAGAAATACAAATTGTACAAATAAATTAAAGTTTAGCTTTTATTTATATTTGGCTTTCATTAATCAGTGGCACTGAAATAGAGCCAAATCTCCATAAAACAGAGACTCATTTGTTAAGCATGTCATGTAAATGAACAATGTCACAGACTGATATTTTTTCCTTAAAAAGCTTCCTTCATATCAACCCGGATCACATCACGGTTTTTCGAAACAGATCATTTTTCAGACTGGTTAAAAGGTGAAGAGACAAATATAATTTGCGTTGCATTTTATTAATAGAAACTTACAACAAATATTTGATTTTAACGAAAATAAATAAATTAATTTAAAAAAAAATTATTAATTACCAGCGTAATGAAAATTGTAAATAAAATAATCACCCCTCAGTCTTTAAAGTGTAATGTCTAAAACAACCTGAAAACTAAAAATAATAAAAAAACTCATAATAAAGTTAAAAAACATTTATTTATCCGTGGTCACTGATATTTTATTGTGCCTCTAACTTTCACTCTTGTGTAAATCTCCTCAATACATGTGCTTATTGATTTAGCCCGTAAAGCTAAAATGCTCCCATACATGCAATTTAAATGATGCAGAAGGCTTTTTAATCTTTTTTGAGGATACGCCTATTCAGTGCCAACAAATCCTGTGGCTATATACTTACCTGCCCCTTAGTTCTCCACCTAAGTAAACAGTAACCCCTTTCTGGCATTCGCTATTTCTGTTGTAAAGAGTCTGTTGTTTCGACCAGGCTTGGAGAGTGCTATAGTGCCCGGAACAAGAACAAGGGTGGAGGCACCTGGAACCACCAGGCTGGGGTCACCCCCAGCATCACATTAATTCAACCCACTAATCGAACACCATAATAGCCACTGGTGAGTTCCCCACCAGCGCTGCTGTAGCCCATAAGGGCTTGGTGGGGAGTTTTGGGGCCTCCAGGGACGCAGCTGTACATGGGAACGAGCGCCTGTTCCACCTTCAGCATCTGCATATATTCCCATTCTCTCTCAGGCCTACCTTGTTAGCACAGGCTAAGCAGGGGCTACTAAAGAGGGGTGTACCGTACTGTCACCGTTTCTCGACCTTCCATTCTTTCTCGACAGTGTGGAGGTCTAGAAAGAATAGAAGGTCCTGGCTTGGCGGTGATGTTCTCTGAGCTAGAAACGTCAGCCCTAGGCTCTGCTGGCTAGTCCAGCTCTAGCCTGGTTCCTCATACCCTGGTCACCAGTCACCCTGGTGCTCATTTGTTCTGCATTTTATTAAAAGAGACTCTGAGAAAGAGCATATCATTAGGGAAGAAGTTTGCTGATGTGCATGCCTTTGACTTGCCTGTTAGCACCAAGCTAGCTAAAGGCTGATAAAAGAGGAAAAGGGCCCCATCAAAACCCTTCTCTAGCTCCACCTGCAAGCCCCACAATCTCAGCCCCTGCTGCGCCTCGGATACCTTTGGGATGAACTGGAACACTGACTGCACCTCATACCTCAACATCCAACATTCGTGTCTGATCGCAATTGGAATAAGATATTTAAAAATACATCTTTTGTAAATTTATGTTGTACACAGCGAGTATGACATTTCTGCACGAGTTTCAGTTAGGTTACCACACAAATGTGATTTGTCTCACCTTCAGTATGATTTCTTCTGCAGTGTAAACAATTCCACGCACAATGAGCATGCACTCACCCAAACATCTCCTGACTGGGCAAACTGCAATCCCACATGGCGCGCGCACACACTATTAAACAATTGGACCGAGCATTTTCCTGACCAATCACATCTTTTCCCAACACCTCCAGTTGCAGCTTGGCATTCATCATAATACAGGACTGGACATTCTTCAGAAATGATTCACTGATATTGGAACACTTAGTTGTAGTCGTGTGTTGTAACTGCTGGCCATGCAACGGTCTCAAAATAACTAAGTGGCAAGTTGCAAACATCAATCTCTATCAGTGGTGCCTGTTTGGTCTTAAAATCTAATATCGGCAAGACACTATTCATAGTAAAAATTAAATAAATAAATAAAATCGGAGAATTTTATAAATAATGTTTATAAAATGTTACGAAAGGTATATTCAAAAATTCTTTACAAATATTTTAAATTCCACCAGTTCTACCATATGATATATTTTGCTGTAAAATACAGTTGAAACATACATTACAATACCTCAATAAAAATATTCTTTAGAATGTTTCAGTTAAAATGCAGTTTTCCCCACTCGTATTGATCACAGTGTTGATGATGTGCGGCTGGTTGTTTAACATATCAGGGAGCCTTCATGTCTGTGTTTCCATCTGGTTCTCCTTTTAGTTATGCTGTCCTAGTTAGTCTTGCCGGAGTCCATGCTTGCACTCTACATTAAATACTCAATCACTCCAAACACTGTGATTACAATGTTACTTAACTGTTTTCCTTCTTTTGTCCTTCCCCTCTCTCTCTCTTTCTCTGTCACAACTGAGCTCCAAGTAATCCAGACCCCATCTCCACTCCGGACCTGTCGGACCCCTCCCTGTGACCCGCTCCAATTGATGATCACATCGCTCTGCCATAAAGACGTTCCAGCTGTTCCTCAAGGACTTATGATTTAAGTTGCTTACACACACATAGTGTAACTACATAATTCCTGCTACTTGTTTTTCACCCAAATGAGGATGGGTTCTCTGTTGAGTCTGGTTCCTCTTAAGATTTCTTCCTATTCCATCTCAGGGAGTTTTTCCTTGCCACCGTCACCCCCGGCTTGCTTATCAGGGACAAACTGATTTCTGTTTCATTTTCATCCTATAATTTCTTTGATTGTGTGAGAATCACCATTGTAAAAAGCGCTATACAAATAAAACTGAATTGAATTGAGTTTTAAGACACCTCACCTATAAGAATTAGCTGGTCAATCGGGGCTAGCTAGCTGAAAGATAATCTCTGGTTATTTATGGTATGATGTGGAAGAAAAAAATAACAATACAAGGTTAAATTGTAGGGGGAACAGATATTCTTAGCTAAACCCATCTGCTATCCAATATAAACGTATGAAATTGTTGATATAAATCCATATACATCATAAAATTGTAGCTTAATCTAGGGGTGTCCTGGAGAGCCGGTTTCCTGCGGAGTTTAGCTCCAACTTGCCTCAACATACCTACCTGTAAGTTTCAAGTCTACTCAGCAAGATCTTGATTAGTTGGTTCAGGTGTGTTTGATTAGGGTTGGAGCTAAACCCTCCAGAACCGAGTCTGGACACCCCTGTCTTTATCAGAAATGCTAGCTAAGTCTACAAAAGTTGGCCATGCAAGAATTTGCTTGTTAACTGCCGGACATGCCGCGGTAAAATATCCAAAGTGCATTTGCAGCTTTTGACAGCTGAGCGACGCTATAAACGCATACAAGCTACCAGGCAAGTTTAACAAGTTATCAGGCAAACTTATGAAATTGCATTTCTGTGAGCAGTCTTGGCTTTTTAAAGGACTAAAACAAAATCAAGCAGCATAAATGTCAAGACTGTGAGTCTGTGCCTACCAGTCAAATGCGGTACAGTATTAGGCGTTTAAGAATTGGCGGATTTCTTCAGTAAATTACAAGATTGTGTACATTTGATTTTATCTATAAAATTGTTACCCTAGAAAGATGTATATGGTTCAATTTTATGCAGAGCAACATACAGAAGCGTGGTGTGAATCACCCTGATCTTTTCTGGTGATGGAAAGCCTAATGCTTTGTATAAAATAAGCTATTTTATTCATAAAGATACAGAATGAAAATCTTTTGGATGTCGAAATATGTCCTCAGAGACTTTTTTAAGGGCAAATTATAAAAGCAGTCACAGTATTTCAGCGAAGAGTGAAACGCAGTGCAATTTCAGCTATTAGCAACTCGTCACCAAACATGATTTCAGCTCGAAATGATCAAGTATAAAGTAATAAAATACACTAGTACTAAAAAAAACAAACAAACTCAATTTGCTGAGTAAAATTAGCCTGTAATGTGTTCTGTCCTATACTTATATAACCCAAATTTGTTTGCTTTTAATCCAGGGTCTTAAACCCAGGAAATGCGAACAAACAATACAAACATCACCCTAGACCAGGGGTCGGCTACCCACATGTGGCTCTTTCATCCTACAGCTGCGGCTCCGAAAAAAAAAAAATGAAAATAAAAAATTAGTATTTAATCTAAATTAATTTTATTTTAGTCCTGTCCATCTTTGGCTTCACATACATATTTAAGCAGGTCTTCTCCAATATCAACTATATAGATGACAGCTTACAGTCCTGTGTGAAAATGGTGACGTCTTCTAGCCCTTATGTGGAGACGCTGTGTGATGAGTTTTAGAAGCAAAAATCACAATAACCAAGTAAAATATATATTTTTTATTATTTGGCAAATAAATATTTTATTCAGTAAAATATTCCTTATTGCATTTAGGTTGACAGCTCACTGTGCACGATATAAAAATGACGGCACACAGGAGCGGACTAAATTTTGGTTTGCTGCAGGTGGATTATTTCAATACAAGGATGACTTAAATAAATTGATAATTTTATGAGAAATTATAGCTCATCCCAGCGTTGTTTCAGAGTTCAAAACATCTTTTGTTGCATGCAGACATAAAATGCCATTTTCAATATAGTCGTTCAATGATTTTAAAAATGCAACACAGTTTTTATTTGTAGTATATGGATAAAAACGACATATGGAGTGTTATCTTTAGTTTAGATAGTGAAAGAGCTTTGTGGCTCCCGATGTTCTATTTTCTCTGGGAAACCGACCCAAATGGCTCTTTGAGTGTTAACGGCTCTAGACAGACAAAAATACAACATTCTGCACAGTACAATCAATATCGCCGACTAGATTATAAAAGATGCGCAGATAGACAAGAATTGTGCAAATTAATGTATTAATAAGAACTTATTCTTTTTTTTTATCTTTAATTGTCATGTAATAAATTTACAGCATTCGACAGACATCCTTATCCAGAGCGACTTTCATTTATCTCATTTATACAACCAAACAATTGGGTGTTAGGGGCCTTGCTCAGGGGCTCAGCAGTGTTAGCTATGTGGAGCTGGGAATTGAACCCACAGCCTTCTGATTAGCAATCGAACACCTTAACCCAGGGATAGGCATTCCCGGTCCTGGAGGGTTTAGCTTCAACCCTAATCAAACACACCTGAACCAACTAATCAAGATCTTACTAGGTATACTTGAAACCTACAGGTAAGTGTGTTGAGACAAGATGGAACTAAACTCTGCAGGACACCGGCCCGTCTGAGATTGCCCACCCTTGGCTTAACCACTAGAGTTGTGAATCTTCACCTGCCTCATGATTCGTTTACGATTCAGAGGGTCCCGATTTGACGCAAAACGATTCAAAATTCAAACAATAAAACTCTCTCTCTTAGAGTTCCTTTGTTTAGCAGCTTTTGAAACAAAGGAACTGGTCTGTAACACTATGTAAACACAAAACTCCTTCATAGTGCAATGTAAACGCAAGTGTATTATCAAAGCTTTCACATGATGAAAACAGTGAAAACGGGAGGTGTGATTCCTCCTATTTGTTGTGATGCCGAAATATTTAATCCTGGTTAGACATTTCTCTCATAATGCATATCTTTTATCAAGTTCCCCTTTCTCCTTTATCTTTATAAAAACCGAAATGTGCCCAAATGTCTGCTTTTAATACGGTAGGTGCATTTTTAAGCACCGACTGCCGCTCTTTCGCTGCCATGTCTCCTTACTGTGTAAGGTTAAGTTATACACACATCCGATGTATGTGCGGTTTAATTCCGAAGGACAAAGGCAAGTTTTATTGATACTTTATAGTTTATAGTATAACTTTATAGTTTAGTACTTTATAGTTGACAAAAACAAGAAAGTGATAGATTTTATTAACATTTTTAAAAAATCTATTATTTCGTTTAATGCATTGATGAATTATTTTACATCAGCCTCGCAAAGCTTTGTGAAAACGATTATTTTCCACAGCTCTATCAACCACTGAGCTACTACCTTCCTGATTACCAAGCCAACCACTGTTGGGTCCTTGAGCAAGACCCTTAACCTCTCCTGCTCCAGGGGCGCTGTAACTTACTAAGATGTAAAAAAGTATATGTGACAAAATAAGGACATTTATTTATTTATTTATTTATTTTTATTACTAAACTGAGGTTACTTATTCTCTCCTTCATTTGGCCTACCAGGTACAGTCCTGTTTTTTTATTTGTTTAATGAAGTAACTGCATATTAAAACAAATATCCGCTGTTCCCAGATCATTTACCTGGCTGTACACCATACTGTATAAACAAAACTGTATAAACTGTCCATTCTAGTCATAGTCTCACTCTTCCTCCTATAATAACCTCCAAACTTCCTGGAAGTATTTTCACTGGATTGTGTCATGTGACTGTGGGAATGTGCGTTCCGTCACAATAGCATTAGCGAGACCAGACACTAATGTTATCCCAAAGGTGTTCAGTGGGGTTGAGTGCAGGACACTCAAGTTCTTCCACTTCAACCAGAACACAGCATGTCTTTATAGAGCTTATGGGCTTTGTGCACAGGGACATTGTCATGCTGGGACAGTGTTCTAGTCTCTTAGTTCCAGTAAAGGAATAATGTAATGCTTCAACAAAACCATTCTGGACAACTGTGTGATTTCGACATGGTGGGAGAAGTTTAAAAAGAAACCCTTATGTGGGTGTGCTGGCAAGGTTTCCACAAAACTTTAGCAGCAATTGAAACAAGCTCATCACCATCTAACTCGATCCAGTTTCAAACCAGCTTTCACGACACTGATTGCGAAGCAGTACTATTATCACCTGACTCTGAACTCTCTCAACTGTTCCCAGAAGTACACTGTTTACAGTTTTATTGCACAGATTTACAGTACCTTTTACTTTATAAAAAGTCTTTAGAGAAAAAGGGAAGAGCGGCAAAAGGTCAGTGTCAGCATTTTCACCTGGGAACCATGCTGTGATGCATGGACAAACTATTCTGCGCCCTGGGAGACGTTTTGGCTCTGGAGCTTTGTTTCTATTAGTGCTTTTATTTCATATCTCTTTCTTTTGGAAAATACTGCATCATCAGTTTGCTTTGCTCTCATGGGAGATATTGTTTTAAATGATTGCAAGTTATTGTTTTGGAAGGAAGGTGGAGTTAAAGTGCTCGGAACCCTTGAGTGCAATATCGCATTTCAGGTATTGACAACGTACTGAACAAAGCTGCAATGCAGGAGGAAAAAACGGGGCTCACATGTCAAAGTTTTGCTTTACTAAATTTATCCATTTGGTTTGTACTTTTTGTCTAAAAATGGATGTGTCAGTCATTTAAGAATGACAAAAAAGTGCTTTTCGATTATAGCCTCCAGCAACATTATTATTATGAGGAAGATAGAAAAATAGGAAAAAGGGAGCAAGAGAGTGAGATTTCAAATATACAATTATTTCTGTCTTAACCGGATCCTTGCTTAGAATAAAAATAATATTTGCTAGGGCTGTTGACAAGCTTTATCTGTGCTCAGGATTCACATTCAAATAATTCAAACGGAGCGCTCAATCGTTACCAACGACTCGTCTAATCAAAGTCACCCAGTTGTTACTGTGACAAATTTAATTAATCTTCTTTTGTTCTTGGTGAGTGACACCATTTCATTGTTCCCCTCTAGCAAGCTATCTGAAAAATATTCCCGACCTAACTTCCTTCTTTATCTACCCAGCTACCATCTATTACAGATATTCGTCTTGTTAATTTGTTGGGAAAGTTTTCACAGTCACTTCTAAAGCGTTAAAAAAAAAACAACCAGCAAAATCATAAGAAATATCAAGGAAACCAGCTTCAAAGATCAGGTTATGTTGCTGCGCTATCTTTTTAAACAGCTGCGACTTCCTATTTTACAGTCTAGTCCGTGTAGCAACATCCTAAGGGGTGTCTGTGATGTCTGTTTAGCTACTTTGCATACAGAAAGCGGTAGCTTAGTAGTTGGACTGCTGACCAGAAGATCATAGGTTCAATTTTTATGGTTGCTACTGCTGGGCCCTTTGAACAAGGCCCTTAACCGTCAACTGGATAAAAAAAATTTCATAAATGTAAGTTGCTCTGTTTAAGGGCGTCTTCCAAATGCCAGAAATGTAAATATAATACTGTCTGAAATGTACTGCATCAAGGTGGAAATTTTTAATTCTTTAGTCTAAGTTGTCCTACTCTTCTTTTCCTGGTAGCTGTTTCCGTCGGGTGTCACCACAGCTTATCATCTGCCTCCATCTAGCCCTATCCTCTGCATCCTCTTCACACACACCCACTAACCTCATGTCCTAATTTATCACATCCATATGCCTTCTCTTTGGCCTTCGATTTGACTTGCTGCCTGCAGCCCTATGTCCAAACCATGTCAATCTATCTTTGTCCCCGAAAAATCTGACATGAGCCTGATGTGCTTGTTCCTAATTCTGTCCAACCTCATCACTCCCAAAAAGAACCTCAACATCTTCAGCTCTACCACCTCCAACTCTTCATCAGTGTCACTGTCTCTAAACCATACAACATAGCTGCTCTCACCACTGTCTTCTACAACTTCTCCTTGATTCTAGCTGGCATTCTTCGGTCACACATCAACGACTATTCCAGCCTGCCTGCACTCGTTTCTTTGCCTCTTTTCCACACTCTCCGTTGGTCTGGACTGTTGAACCCTTCAACTTCAACTTGCGTACCTTCTTCACCTTTTCACCCTGTAATTATGCAAAGTACTCAGAGATGATATAAACGGTGATTTTCCTTTATGGGTACTATAATAAAGTCACTACAGAATATAGAAACCTTTAATATAATCCTGAACACTTCAGCCATTCCTTATCTGCTGTTTTATACCTTAACATTTAAAAATAAATAATTCATACCACAGTGACTCACAGTGAAGATGAATGAACAATGAATGATTAAAGCCTATTTTGCCCCTGACATGGTAAACACATCTACCATTGTGGCGTACAGCCACCTCGATACAGTGCTGATCGATGTGAACTTTCTTTTGTCCCACAATCTTCACATTTGTCTTAACACCCCTTCTGTAAAATTGTTATTTCCTGGATAACCCTGACCCTGCTAAATAAAAAATATACATATATATATATAAATATAAAAACATCAATGCAAACATCTACTCCATTGTTCTGATAAAAGGAAATAAGGATTTTTTTTTTACTTTTTTTTTATTTTATTATTATTAGTAGTAGTACTTTACATTAGTCACAGGTAACGACTTAAAAAAAAAATAATAAACAATTCACATTGCAGCATTGAGGCAAGATTAGGCTTTCAAAAAGCCAAACCGCAATTCAGAGACTCACAAATCATATAAAATAAACAGAAATTCTCCACATTTCCTGGTATATATGCAATATGAAACTGCTTAATTATGTATATTTATGGATATTAGGAGAAGCCACTACAACGAGAAGTGAAGTCAGCACAACCGGATCCTTAGTTTACAAAAGTTGTTCAAAAAGCTTTAAAAGAGCCTATCGGATGCAACAAGCACTTGTGTACACAACCAACCTATAATAATAAAGAGCCACCCATTGTTTTTAATCTTGCTTAATTATTTCCCTTTTCTCAAATCAAGCTGTTCTCAGATGCATGTTTTTGTGATGTCACACAGACCAAAGGCCGCTTCCACGATTGTTGATTGACACTGCCATTTTAGCATAAACCAGGCCCGAGCAATGCTGCCAGATTGGGTAGTCTCAGCCCCCCCCCGCCCCCGCAAATATTGCCTAAACCCTTAAGCTACCTGAACGCATTTAGGTGTGCGTGAATTATTACTCACCACAGTGCTTCATAAATCAGGGTCAGTGTAAAGCAGATTTTGCTAAGTTCCTCACTCCAAAAAACTGGATCGGTACCAAATATTTGTGTTCCTGCTTCACCGGCAGAAGTAGTTAGTTTATTTTATTCTATGAATCTTTCCAAATTTTCGCATAATGTTGTACAGTTAGCAGGTTTCACAACGAATGCAAATAAGCATTCTAACATCATAAAAACTCGACTGTATAAGTGTAGTGTGGGTAGAGGTAGCTTAGTGGTTAAAACTTTTGACTACTGATTGAAAGGTTAAGAGTTTAAATTCCAAGATCATGTAAATGTAAATGTCATGTACGCTTTTACAGCACAGTAAAATTAGTTTCCTCTTAGAAAGTTGGGGTCAGAGCACTGGGTCAGCTATGATACAGTGCCCCTGGAGAAGGAAGGGTTAAGGGTCTTGCTCAAAGCAGTGGATGACTGGCGGTGGGGGCAGATCTTCCAGGTCTTCCAATCAACAACGCGGCGCCTTAACCATTTGAGCCACCAAGATCATCAAGTTGCTTATGCTGGGCTTTTGAGCAAAGTTCTAATCCTAATGAATAAGGCATAATGTAAGTCACTTAGGATAAGGGGGTCTGTCAATTGCCCTAAATTTAAGTATAAAATACTTATTTAAATACATGGAACAATGACAAATTTACTGAAAAGTATCTTGCACTTGCACTAGTTGTTTCAGCAGATATAAGCCATTTTTCATCATTACAAGCATTTGGAAGCTAGAAATTCAACTCAAATTTATCTTTTTGTAGACCCCTTCAAACACTAATATTGTTCGAAGCTGAAGAATGATAAAAATTTCTAAAAAAAACCCATCAATGTTCAATACTTACAGTTATATATTTATCCCTAATGAGCACGAATTACAGTTATGATCTTAAAACTACCTAGGACAATATTAGGAAGAACTTTTAAAAGAATCAGACTCAAGAGAGAAACCATCCTCATCTGGGTGAGTGTAATTATAGATTATTTACTTTTCACAACTGCTTATATCTTGATGAAGTCAGCACCGCACCCCTTAAAGAACATCTTTTTTCACTTTACACACTTCCACCGCCTGAGTGGTGACACATATACAACAGACTTATACAGCACAATTGATTTGGATAACAAAGGCACGTTTGGCAGCATGCCAGAAAGGAAACACCAAACACATTCAGGCAACCAATGAAAGAGCGCGTCTGTTCTCTTCAGTGTCCATTAAAATAGTCAAGAAGAGAAACAAGCAAAGTGCACTCTAAAAGATAAGATATTTAATGGACAACAAAATAACTCACTAAAGGACCCGACTGCTCTCTGGCCTCTGAACCACCTCTGGCCCACCACGCATCTGAAGAAGCCATGACTGAATCGCAGAACCAGTATTTTCTTTAAATAAATGCACACTTGAAAAAGTTTTCCTCAGTGTCTTTGAAGCTGTGTCTTTTCTCTTACTAGGCCTGAGACGGAGCTGAAATTTTACCTTATTAAATAGGTGTAAGTTCAAGATACTGAATTGCATATTCCCACCCATGTAAGATTTAATTGTTGTTAAATATGACTTAACTGTAAATGTGTCATTTACTGTACTTGGCTTAGCTTGCCATCACATCAGAACCCATCAGACAGGTAAACTGACCTTTGTGATAGCAGAAGGCAGTGGCAGGTATGTAAAGGTTTAAGTCTCGCAGAGATTCTACAAGCGTTACTTCGGTTTAAACCAGAAAATCTTTACAAAAATAAATAAATATAATGCAAACCACTAAAATATTTCATCTGCCACTGCCGGGCTTTTAAGCAAGACCCTTAACCCCCCATTTGAGCACTTCCTTTAACCCACCCTAAGCCAAGATATGCAAATAAACCACTGTCACTGTGCTATAATGTACTGTAAATACAACAAAGACTTTTATAACCTTTATTTTCCTTTTACCTTTCTGTCTTTATGTATTTGATGGACCATCTCTTGTTTGGTGGTAATTTCTTCTGTATGAATTTAGTGCTCAGAAATGGAACTGCTTATGACAGTTACTGTGCGTTTTTTTGGGTCTGGGGAGTGTCCTAAGGATTTTGGTCACATCTGTTACTGTAATGCTAAAGTCTAAAAGACTAAAGCCAGAGGAGACAGGACACCAGATGTGCATAAATCCTTAGAGATGTATCCATTTTGATGACTATGACATGACCTCCTACAAATGTCCTAAAAATTGGCAAAAAGAAACAGGGAAATCTGCAGCTCTTCAACACTCCAGAAACAGAAAATAAATTGAAAGTCCTGATTGAATATAACTATTAGACTTTAATTTAACTTCTATCCTTTAGCTTTTGATGGAATTTATTGGGCCTCTTTACGCCTGATCAATTTATGCATTTATTTTAATGGGATAGATATACAATCGTAAGACAAGCTATAAATGCCCTCCGAAAGGTATTTGAGGAGCAAATACATTATCTTGAAAAAGTATTCATAACCCTCGAACTTGCCAGCTTTGAACATCCAGAAACTAAAAATCCTGCCCATTTTTCTTTGCGAAATATCTCAAACTCAGCCAGATTGGATAGAGAGCATCAGTGAATAGCAATTTTCAAGTCTTGCCACAGATACTCAATGGGATTTAGGTCTGGACTTTGACTGGGCCATTCTAATACATGAATATTCTTTGATCCAAACCATTCAATTGTAGCTCTGGCTGTATGTTTAGGGTCATTGTCTTGCTGGAAGGTAAATCTTCTTCCCAGCCTGAAGTCTTTTGCAGGCTCCAATGGGTTTGCTTCCAGGATTGCCTGTACTTAGCTCTGTCCATTTTCCCCATCTGCCCTGTATTTAGCTTTCAAACTGGACTTCTTATGTCTTTCTTTTAACAATGGCTTTCTTCTTGCCTCTCTTCCATTAAAGCCAGACTTGTGGAGTACACGACTTATAGTCTCCCACCTGAGCTGTGGATTTCTGCATCTTCTCCAGAGTGACCATAGGCCTCTTGGTTGCTTCTCTGGCCAGTGCTCTCCTTGCTCGGTCTGTCAGTTTAGGTGGACGGCCATGTCTTGGTAGGTTTGCTGTTGTGGCATACTTTTTTTCATTTTTGGATGATGGCATAAGCTTCTTGAGATGTCCTTGAGATAACCTAACCCTGCTTTAATTTTCTTCACAACTTTATCGCTGACCTGTCTGGTCTTCATAATTCTGTTTGTTCACTAGTGTTCTCTAACAAACCACTTAGGCCTTAACAGGACAGGTGTATTTATACTAAATTAAACACAGGTGGACTCTTAACTAATTAGGTGACTTCTAAGAGCAATTAATAATTGCACTGGATTTTATTTTGGGGTATCAGAGTATAGGGGGCTGAATACAAATGCACACCACACAACCTGATTTTTATTTGGTTAAAAATCCTTTCACAGTTATGTGCTATTTTGTGTTGGTCTATTACATAAAATCTCAGTAAAATACATTTAAAGTTGGTGGTTTTACGGTGAGAAAATGTGAAAAAGTTTAAGGGGTATGAATACTTTTTCAAAGCACTGTAAATCCGATAGTTCAAAAGACTTCAGGAGGTCAGTCTGGGACACATTTCTGAATGTTTAAAACACATACGTCAGCTCTTATAAATAGAAGTATGTCACTCACTTGTGAGTTTGCCTCTTGTTTAAATTAATTTGCAGGGTCATACAAAGATATTTAAAGGTCTGGTGCCCTGTTTGGAAACAGGATAGTCAGTCTCAAAGCCAGCACTATAATTTTCCCACTAGTGTTGATTCCGAGCTCTCATCCACGTAACTTGCTGGGTTTAGTACTACAGACAGCAAAAATGCTGCACATAACAATCGCTGCCTTTTGGTTGCTGCAAGATTTCTCATCAAGCTGTAATATGTATTTGCAATTTGCGTCAGAATAGAAGATCTGATTCATATCAGTTTTCCAGAGACACATTTACCGTTTCTACAAAACAGAAAAAAAACATGAAGTGCCCAGGTGTAAACAGGCCCAAAGAGAGAGCCTGTGATTTTATTTGCCACAAGCATTTTTGTGAATGTTTGCAATCATTATCATGTTGAAAGCCTTATTTATTACCAAGTCTTATCTACCTGCCAGAGGGAACCAGGTTTTTCTTGTACATACAGAGCAAATACATGATGTGTTGTATCTCTACAAAAGCTCCTGAGCCAAGGTTATTTGTTTAACTCATCTCATCATAACACAGAATTCCCAATGAGTTAAGACATTGCATTTTTCATCATGCTGTCAGGATGGGCTTTCCTTACATAAGTACAGAATTGTTATTATGAAGGTACTGTTAATGTTGAAGTGAGGAGGTCTAGGAAGGTTCAGTTAGTGTTCAAGTCTACCCCAAAGTTGTTCAGTGGGGTTAAGTCAAAGTCAGGGGTAAAGTAATTTACATTTACAGCATTTGGCATACGCCCTTATCTGGGGCGAACTACATTTATCTATTATCCAACTGAGTAAATAGGGATCAAGGACCTTGCTTAGGGGCCCAGCAGTGGTGGCTTGGTGGAGCTGGGAATCGAACCCACAACCTTAACCATGAGCCACCACTTCCCCCCTGTACAGGACACTTGGTTTCTTTCACTTTAATCATAACACACCATGTCTTTATGGAAATCACAGGGTTTGTGTCCATAAACATTTGGACAAATATTTCATTTGCTATGCAATCTGTCCAAATCATCTTCATTGGATCTGGATCTGGTATGAGTAAGATGTAAGAGGTACTGTAGAGGTAATTAATTAGGTTCTCCAGAATTTTCAACTATTACATATAGTTAAAGGTAAAATAGGACATCTTGGAAAATGCTAACTGAAGCCTGATAACACTGAAAATGTAAGCTCTGAAATAATGCACAGACTAGAAGACCAAAAACAACGTTGCTACAATCCATCATGTTTCAGTGAGAAATACATTTACAGCATTTAGCAAATGCCCTTATCCAGAGCGACTTGTATTATCTCTAACTGAGCAATTGGGGGTTAAGGTCCTCGCTCAGGGGCCCACAATGGTGGTTGTTGGCGCTGGGAATCGAACCTCAGTCTTTACAGTAAGCCACCACTTCACAAATACAGACCTGTCTGATGAGTTTCTTGGTCTTCATAATGCTGTTTGTTGACTAGTGTTCTCTAACAAACCACTGTGGCCTTCACAGGACAGGTGTATTTATATTAAAATAAACAGGTGGACTCTTAACTAATTAGGCTACTTCTAAGAACAATTAATTGCACTGGATTATATTTTGGGGTATCAGAGTATAGGGGGCTGAATACAAATGCACACCACACCACCAGATTTTTATTTGCTTAAAAATGTATATAATTTTTGTTCCACTTCACAGTTATGTGCTATTTTGTGTTGGTCTATTACATAAAATCTCAGTAAAATACATTTAAAGTTGGTGGTTGTACGGTGACAAAATGTGAAAAACTTGAGGGGTATGAATATCGAACTTCAGGGGCCCACAATGGTGGTTGTTGGTGCTGGGAATCAAACCTCAGTCTTTACAGCAAGCCACCACTTCACAAATACCAAACAAATATAGTACCCGATTCCACACTGCTCCTGTAAAAGAAGTAATTCGTAAAGTTTCAAGAACTACATAAACTAATTTAACTATAATATACACTAAAATCCAATCAGATTATGTTTCTACCTAATTAATCAGCTTGACCTGAATCGATATGAGAGTTTTATCTGGTGATAAGCTCAATGTATGTGTCAATAATATTGAAATTCTATTGCCGCGATCAAGAAGTAGTCAATTGAGCATAACTTTGTGACCATCTGCAATTGTAAGGCATCCTTATCTGTTACTGGTGTTAATTTAAAACCAGTATTGTAAGACTAGTGATCTAGAAATACCCTAAGTGATGAATAATTTTATCTATCAATACAGTTAATAACTATGTTAATGTTGCAAATAATTAAGACTTTGAGACAAATTTTCAGATCTTGTCTTTACTAAAATTAACAACTGAACATACTATGTAAGACATATGTATACTAGCTGTAGTGGAATACATTCATCTCCACCCCTGGACCAAGACTCACCAACCCTTGCGATGTCACATCTAAAATCGTTCCTCATTAGTACCCCTTTGCTGCATCATTGCACCTCAAGCGTGGAATAGATGAACTGCTTTATGAAGAGGAGTTGATGACCTAGCCTAATAGAACAGGGAAGATGTATCTTCTGTGCTTACATTGTGACAGGCTGAAAAAGTCAAACAATCAGTCCAAACCCTTGAGGGAATGAAGACAGAATGGAAAGAGAGAGAGGGAGCATAAGGATGTGACATTTGCCCTCCTCAACATCTATTTTCTTGAGGATGTTTGTGTTGCTTTCTACAGATGATGAACCCTGGGTAGGCTCGCTATGCTACTTGTAAATAATTCACCCTTCAGAAAATATTACTTCGAATCAGAAATCAGACAAACTGGGTGTAAGATATATATCTAGCATGAGGATGAACCTCAAATTCCAGGCTCTGTTTGGGGAACAAAGCAAAGTGGATATTGAGCAAAGCCCTCTCTTTCATTTCATCCCAGTTTTTGATCATTTGGCAGTATTAAAACATCAAGCTTTTATCAGCTTTGATTTAAAATAAAAGGAAATGATTACTAAAAGGGTGGCACCCAAACAATGGCACAGCGGGTGGATGAGTTGGTGGCAATGCCACTGATCTGGTTCAGCGACTAACGCGTTTCAAGGGATAAAAAAGGACATTTTTGTCATATTCTGATGTCTAGGACCAACCTTGCCAACTGCTAAAGAGTAGAATGTGCTACAGACCAGTAAAGAAGCCATGGTAAAAGCCACAAAATTGCTTGCCTAGCCTCATTTTTGTCAACCTCTAATCACTCTTTTCTTTTTTTCTCTTTTTAGCATGCAGCAACTCATCCCTTATGATGCTTATGGAGGTCCAGGCAGACCCCTTTATACCCTATTAGTCATTAGACTTTTAAACAAGTATCTATTTAAACAAGTATCTATTTAAACAGACTACTCTCATCTCTCTAATAGATTAGTTTGACTAAATTCCTCCTAAGAATAGTTGCATTCAATTCACACGTTACTGTGCACAAGTTAATATTGCGCACTTGCACATGCAGACGTGAACTTAATCATCTTGCAATTTCTACACTGGGTAGGGATTTCTCACCTTTCAGAATGAACTTTTGTTTTTCAGCAATACTCCACGAGATCACTACTGTATTTCTGATCTCTGTGAGCACACTAGTACAAAAAGTCTGGTTCATTGATGTGTATAGCCACAGAGCTCAGACTAACAATCCAACTGGTTACCTAAAATGTCGACTGAAATCACTACGGGGGGGAAAAACTTGGCTCACCATGTTATGCTGTGATCAAATCACCCTTGTTCATTTCTACTTCCAAGGTTTTGTGTGGTAACGGATTTTTACCTGAAATTTTACCTAAAATTATAAATAACTGCAGTGGTAGCTCAAACAGCCTGTTTGAAAGATTTGCCTCTAGGCAATGTTGGACCCCTTGGGCCAAGGCCTTCCCTGCTCCAAGAGCACTGACCCCCCCCCCCCCCCCCCCCCCCCCCCCCCCCCCCCCCCCCCCCCCCCCCCCCCCCCCCCCCCCCCCCCACCCCCCCCCCCCACGCCCCCCCCCCCCCCACCCCCCCCAGATGTAACCCCCCCCCCCAAGTGTTAAATAATCTGATCTGGTGTTTACACGCTTTTGATTTTGTAACAAGCGTACACCTTGTCTGCTCCATGAAACTCACTATCTTTAGCTGTTTCAGTCCTGATAAGCATAAGATGCATTGCTTAATATCAATTCTTGTAGCCACTGTGTTGCTCTCGACAGCATGAGTCAACAACATGAACTTGCACCTTTGCTGTAAACTTTTTATATGGGCGCAAGATGACTTTTGGTAGCCTTACTTCCCTATGAAGCTTAATTTCCTTCTGTCTGCACTACTAAAATTCAGCAAGCTGGAATAGACCTGACTCGCCAGACATTTTCTTAAAACAAATGCCATTTCTACAGAAAAGTATACAATAATCAGGCATGCACAAAAAGACACAAATGGAAAGCAATCTGAATACCTCGTTTACATGATGAAATTGCTGGTTTGATTGGTTTATGCTAAGGTGGATTGTAATTAATTTGGTCATTTTTATTCCGATTGACGTTTTTACATGGAGAACTTTTAAACCGATTCGAGTTAAATTGACTTAAATCAGTTGTTCTTACAAAATAATTGTATTTCATGGAAATACAAATCATGTTATAATGGATAATATACGACAGGCCAAGGCACCATAGCTATTAGCAATTTAACAAATAAGCTCTAATTAATTAATAGCTATCATTTCCTTAAAAAAATGCTTACTTATTAACTTAATGATTTTTAAACATTGTTGCATTCTGTGTCTTGTATCCTACCTGGTAAAGAGATACAAAAACGGAAAGAAAGGAAATAATAATTGTTGTGTTAACGGGTCCCTGACTATAGCCGGGTTTGCATCCTAACATAAAACTAATTAAAAAAAAAAAAAGAAAAACTTCTATCAAGTTGTTTAAGCATTTGACGGTGTTGGTAATAGTAACCCATTAACCAACAGTAAATAAAACAAAAAAATTAAACAAAAAATAAATAAAAAATTAAACCAACTAATTAGTCACATGGGTCTAATTAGTCAACATTCTCAACATTTCTCTAGCAAATGCGTTTCCATCTTCACTTTTATTCATTCTTTTTTCACACAAGCTTCAAAAACAAAAAACAAAAAACTTTAGGTAGCGCATTACTGATGCGATACTTAAAATTGTGCATTAACCAAAAAGTGATGGAAACATAACTGAACTGCTCATAATCAACCTGTTCAGTTTTACCAACCAAACAATTGTTAACATCTAACAAATGACCTACAGAAGCAGAGATGATACAGACCAGTGGTAACAATTAAGTCATCTTTCATAGATATTTGCATACATCAGAACCATCAAACATCTATAGATGATAATTCTCCTTCAACATAATGTACACAGACTCTCTCTCCCTCTGGAATGCAGACTTACATCCCAGATGGTCGTGGAAGAACATATCCCAGCAGTGCTGTAATTACGCGATCTCTTCTTTGTTTCCTGCTCTTATAACCTTTTTGCTTCTCAAGGAGTCTCGACACTGTGTGTAGCACATCTGTTCGAGTGCCTGGGGCGTCTGAAGAAACGTCTATTCGCCGAGGATTTAAAAAGACGCACTCGCACACATGTGGTGGATGTTTAGCCTTATAACTGGTTGATAAAACGGCTACATTCAAAATAATATTTATATTTTATAATATAATATAACGCTGACATAATGCATGAAAATAGCTATAAGTTTATTTCGTTGGTAATGTTGCTTTGGGTCTAATATCAAATGCGATACAGCGCAGTAAGCATGCGCTGGGTGGACGCAATGCCTAGAAATAAATCTAGTAAATGTTATATATTTTCCCGCCGCTTTCCAAGTGTGAAAATTACATGTCAGCATTCAAAACAGCAGCATTTCGTTAATAAGTATTGACAAATTACTTCTGACCAGCATTGATGGATGAAACTGAGTAATTAGATACGTGCTAAATGAAGCACAACTCTATGGGATGTTTGCAAGAACCTTCTCTAAGCGTTTTCTCTTTTTTTTTCCCTGAGTGATTACAAATCCAGTACACTGCCAGTTTGATTTATGCGGCAGCAGCGCCACGTCTCTTTGTATCATGTGCATAAGGCACCCTCCTTATCGTTTGCATTTTCAGTTCCGTGGTGCAGCCTCTAAACTCTCCATCATGCAAAATAAACTCCTTTCGCCCCAAGTGACGGTGACAGCTGTTGGAAGTACTTTTTTGTTTCTTGCAGATAGCGGGATGGCATTTTTAAATGAGCTTTCATTTGACTTTACCTGCGTCAATGTTAGCAATCAATTTTAGCGACGGACATTGTTACAATTAGGGCTGTGTATTGGAAAGGGCCTCACGGTACATCATGATCTATCGCAATACGTTGCAAAAGTCTCTGCAACAATAGCTAGAGCAAAGAAGGAAGTTCACAATGAGGGTTTTTAATTTAAACGAAAATTAGTTCAAGACGTAATTTACATAGGTCTCACAAAAGTAAGTACACCCCTCTAATTTCAGCAAACATTTTAGTTTATTTTCTTAAAGGACAATACTATAGAAATGAAACTTGGATATATTTAAGAGTAATCAATGTGCAGTTTGTATAACAGTATAGATTTACTGTTATGTAAAAATAATTTAACATACAGCCATTATTGTCAAAAAAGCTGGCAACAAATGGATGTGATAGCCGCTGTACATCGTTTAACCATGCAAAGTCTCATGCCCTATTCATCAGGTTTGTGTTTGTCAGATTGTTAAGAGCATACAAATTTGTGTATCTATATTAGAACATTTATCATTTGGTGCTTTGAGTATAATTCACTCAAACTTACCACTGGATAATCAGCATGGCACCTGATGGCAAAAAACCCTCAGAGGATTTGAGAAATAGAATTGTTACTCTACACAAAAGATGGGTTAGGCTACAAGATGATCGGTAACACCCTAAAACTGAGTGACAGTACAGTTAATCTTTTCCAGACGTTAAAAAACCTCAATCGTCCATCCTTAAATCAGCATCGTTTCATAATTATGATGTTTTAACTGAAGGTTGAAATTACATGAGCCATATAAAAGCCGTGTGCTAAAACATTTTAGGATTTCAAAGTCATTCTGTTTGGTCGAATACTACTTGAAGGAAAAACTGTGATTGGCTGCTTAGAATGTCAGTTAGCCGGCCTCTTGTCTAATAAAAAGATGTTATTTAGTCCTGAACCTTTCACCTGTAGTATAAAGATCTGGCTATGTAAGGCTAGTTTCAGCATAAATGTGAATCTGTGTCCAAACAAAGGTCCAAGTAGACACGATTTGCTGGTTCAAGGACTCAAGTAGCTTGCACAGGGTCATGAACTACAACACTGACTGCACCCCAAACCCAATATTTGTGCCTGATCTCGCTAACATTCTCACAGCTGAATGATCACCAATCCAACCTATTGAAAATCCTTGCCGGGGGATTGAAGCTAAGCAACACTAAACGTAGCAATAGGGCATTTAACAAGGTGTTGTTTGTCAGGTGGTCATGTTAATCTCACTTCTAAACCAGGTTGTTAAAAGATTATACAAAAACAGCTGATCATTTTCAGCTTTGATCAGAATCTTTAACGTTGCTTAGAAAATCTCAATTAGTGAGTAATATGTTGACTTGCTAATCAGAAGATCGTAAGTTCAACTGCCAGCATCTCGAAGCTGCACACCGGTAGGCCCTTAAACAAGTCAAATAAATAACATTTACTGTGGATAAGGCCAAACACCATAAACGTAAATGAAACCGAGTATATAAAACAATAATAGTTTACCTAAAATGATTAAAAGATTTTTTTTTTAATTTAATTTATTTGATTCTTAAGTTGTTAAATTCATTTATTCATTTTCTATACCCACTTATTCCCTTAATCAGGGGACATGGGTATCTGCTGGAGTCTATCTCAACCGTCTCTAAAGGGGCAAAAGGCAGGAGGGGTACACCCTGGACAGGTCGCCAGTCCATCACAGGGTCACACACACACACACACACACACACACTACTATGGGCAATTTAGAATCAGCAAGCAATGTAACAGACATGTTTTTGGACTGTGGGAGGAAACCTGAGAACCCGGAGTAAACCCACACAAGCACAGAGATAACATGCAAACTCCACACAGAAAGAACCCTGCCCGGAAATCGAACCTGGCCCTTCTTGCTGTAAGGTAACCGTGCTAACCACTAAGCCAGTGATACAATTGTAAAACTAAAAATTGAAAGGTAAAAAACAAAAAATTTGTCCACCAACAATGATTGTCTTCCTCTGCTTCCTCCAGACAAATACACACACAAAGTCCTTCTATACAACGTTTCTAACTGGCCTTATTCTTATAGACTCCACCACCACAATCTTGTACAACACCTTCTTTTCCCTTTGGTTATGCAGTCCTTCTAAAGACACAGATAAATACACAGCGTTTTCAGTTCTATTTTCTTTTAATACCCGGAACAGATTTTTTTTCAGGTCTCTTGTCACTTCTGAAGACAAAAAAAAAATGAAGAAAGAACTGTTTTACTGCAGCAATTTTTTATAGAATACTTTTTAGAAAACGATAAACATAAACTTAATATCACAGAAAAAGACTTTATGTAGATACAAGCACACATTTTTATAAAGCAAACACAACACAACCACCAGTTGTAAAACCATAACACAATGGAAGCATCATCAACAGCCGTAAGATGAAGACATACATGAACGCAGGGTAAAAATACACAACTTAATAAGGACAACATATTAACTATACAAGAAACCACTGAACATGATAAAAACAAAAAGGGAAACACAAAATAGGGTAAAACACATGAAGCAATGAACGACAGAGCAACAGAAATCTTTTTAGCCAATCCCAATGGTTAACTTCTAGTCCAAGCTGCCACTTTTGGGCTCCTGAGCAAGACCCCTAGCCCTTAATTGCCCAGTTAGTTTTTAAAAAATGGGTTAAATATAAGTCGCTCTGGATAAGGGAATCCGCCAAATGCCATAAAAATAATGCAAATAATTGTACGATTTGTCAATTGTATGATTTAAAAAAATATTTATCTATTTTATGAGCTTATCATTCTTAAGTTCAATGACCTTAATTACCTTAGCTGGGTAGACTAGTAAGACAATTCCTTGTGATCTTGACACATTAGGCCTAGTTTGAGGTCATCCATGCCCAGTGGTTAGCTAGGGGTTGTTCTGTTCTGTGTCTACACCAACACTTTTTCAAAGATCTGACATATTGAGGTGACCTGAGAAATTGCTTAATTTATTTCATACTTTGTTATACCTAACCTGGCAGAACTGTGTTTTCTTTTACCAATCATCCTAGGAAAAGATCTTATAATGCTTGAATTTCCTGTAATCTTATGAAAGCAAGGCTCTTGAACCATGGCCAATAGATACGAGTGAACCTGAATAGTTTGGCCTGTTATAGAGTTCAATTATGTTGCTAATTTCACAGGTTTTGTGGCTGAGTAAGGATTTAGAATGCATGCACTGCCAATGTATCTACACCTCTAGAGCTCCTTTAATTACAGGAATCGTTGATCCCTATGTCGAGTTTATTTTCGTTGCTTGTCCTCCTTGAATAAAAATGCCTGGGAAAGATGCCCTACAAAAGGTTCAGACAGAGGCCCCCTTCTCCACATTAGATTTATTCACTACTTATAAAACAGAGGAACTTGAACAGGTAAACTTTGTCAATTTGGTGTTTTAAAGGGTTAGATCAAATAGGTTGCCAAAGGCCTGAACCATGTTATGAATTGTGAGCAGATGTTAGCTTGGAAAGGTATTGGAAACACAATTTGCAAATTTTCAGCTGTCTATTGAGGGTGCGAGATAATATGGCTTCCATTCTTTGGTGCAGACCACTTCTAAGGGTGTGATCACACTTGTAGTTCGTTTGGTCCCAACCAAAAAGAAAAATAATACATTTGGTCCTGCTTCACAAGGTGTTGGACTACCAACCCGAAGATTGTGGGTTCGATTCCTGAGCAAGGCCCTCAACTCTCAACTGCTTAGTTGTGTAAATAAGTGGGAAGTGATGGCTCATGGTTAAGGTGTTGGATTACCAACTCGAAAGTTGTGGGTTCAATTCCCAGCTTGACCAAGCCACCACTGTTGGGCCCCTGAGCAAGGCCCTTCAACCCCCAATTGCTCAGCTGTATAACAAGGAATATTGTAAGTCGCTCTGGATAAGGGCGTCTGCCAAATGCTGCAAATGTAAATGTAAATGTAAGTCGCTCTGGATAAGGGCGTCTGCTAAATGCTGCAAATGTAAATGTAAGTCGCTCTGGATAAGGGCGTCTGCCAAATGTCGTAAATGTAACTCAGTGTAACTCAATATAGCGACCTCAATATACACCTGTGGGAAGGACACCAGCTTCAAACCAGGCCTTCTTTAGACTATTTTAAACCAGCCCAAAACGCCATTAGTTCTACTCTTGTATTATGCTTTTATTAGTGTGTGATGTCACGTGTACTATTGCTGGTATCGCGGTGGTCATGGCAACCGTCACAGCCCTAACAAACAGGTAGTTGGAATAAATTACTCTAATTTACCTCAAGGTATGCACAATTATGTCATACCCTTAAATGGAATAGTGTCCAGGGTATGAACCCTGCAGTGATCCACTATAACCTTTACCTCGAATAAACATTCTAATCAAACTTTGTAATATTTAAAAAAAAAAAATGATGGTGTCTGATGACTATTTTGTGAACGGATGAAAATGTGTGTGTGTGTGTGTGTGTATATATATATATATATATATATATATATATACACACACAGTATATATAAAATGTTATCTATATATAAGATATAGCTAAAAAGCTTTAGTTTAAAGGAATCATCAGATGCAGCATGCACTTTTTGTAAGTAGTTTAAACAAAAACGTGCGTTGGCAGCGTGTGTAAACAGCTACTATATAATTATAAAGATCCTGCAACCCAGTGTTTTTTTTTGGGTTTTTTTAGCTTTTTAAATAATTTATATTTTCCCAAATAAAGCAGAGATAGAAAAGAGGAAAGGAGAAAGTTTTGCTGCAATTTTTGTAATTTTATTGTAAAAAAAAAAAAAATGTGGAACATTCTAGAGTAGAGTCGCAAGACAAAGACATACATGAATGCAGGGTTTCAATACACAACCTAATGGGGACAACTCAACAAACAACATAATGAACACGAGGGAAACAACCAAATCAAAAAATGGGGTAAAACACATGATAATGAACAAAAGAACAACAGAAATCTTTTTGGCCCGTTACAATGGTTGACTTCTAGTCCAAGCTGCCACTGCTGGCCCCCTGGAGGGGGGCCCTTAACCCTTTCACTGCCCAGTTAGTCATTTTGGATGAGGCCATCTGCCAAATGCCATAAAAAGTAATGTAAATATTTTTAAAGCTTGGTCTTTTGTCTGATTTAGAAAAATATCTAACCATTTTTTGTTGACATTCTTAAGTTTAATGACACCGTGAGCCGTTAGATGCCCGTTTTTGTGGTGTCACACGGACCCGCTCCCACGATTGTCGATTGACACTGCAGTTTTTAAAAAGACCCACCCCGAGTTAGATCTTAACTGTCCATCATTGTTTTGATACTAAAGCAGAATGACGACTAAGCGATTGTGGTGTGCATCCGTTGGGTGTAATAACGTCGTCCTTTCCTCCCGACATCTGAGCTGCTAAAAAAAGGCAATGGCAGATTTTTGCTTTGGATGGGAATACGGCCCTCGATTTACAGGAGCTATTTCTCACCAGACTTCCTTATAAATGAGGGTTAGTATAAAGCAGGTTTGACTAAGAAGTTTAAAGCATTTGACAGACGTCCTTATCCAGAGTCACTTACATTTTTCTCCTTTATACAACTGAGAAACTGGGGGTTAAGGGCCTTGCTCAGGGGGCCACAGTGGTGCCTTGGCGGCACTGGGAATCTTTCTGGTATCAGTCCAACATCTTAACCACTAAGTCACCACTTTTACTCCTAAAAAAATAGATCAGTAGTTTTTTTTTCTAATAATTTTCAATTTTCAATTCACATTTTACCGGCACACATTGTGAAATTTGCCATGTACAACCTTCTCAATATAATTTATAATTACATGTTAATATTAAACAAACCATTAGGATGATCGTCTTATTACAAACTGTGTCCATTTTTGGAGCAATTACTACTGCACGAAGAACGGTAACTTCAACGCAATACCTGCGAAATATCCAAAGTATATCATTAAAAGTTTTTAAAAATAAGCATCCGATGACCTCTTAAAGGTCACTGACTGTCGTTGCCACTTTCCCAAGTCATTTATAGACCAACAAGGTGAGCAGAGATCAGACACACACCAAGCTTAGTCAAGTTAGATGATGGATAAAGGAAAAATAAAACCTAATTCTCTGTGCTAACATGACAGTTTAATATTACCTATAAACTCCCTCTGGGATTTTACTGATCTTTTTATGATTGTTGCGGGTTCGAATTTCTGATTTCATGGCAGCTTTTTAAAATATTCCAAAGCATGTTGCGATGTTTTAGGATGTTTTTGTGTAATAAAATTGAGGGATTTACAGACAATATCAGGCAACATTGCACGCTGTTTAACTCCGCTTTCAGGGAGAACATTGGGAAATTGCTTTGTGCGTGTTCTTGCAGTAATTTTCAGTGGTAAATAGGATGCATAAACATCACATGTGTGCACATGTTTAAAATAGGAAAAGAAAGTAGATTTGGTGACATACTGGTCATGTTTTGTTTACAATGATTGGGCAAATTTGCGTCACAATGAACGCACTTCTACGGTCAGGTAGAATGCACATGGATTGGTTAAAATTTGCATTAAAAGTTGTGATTGCGACATTGCACAATCCTGGAGGGTCTGCCCACAGGAAATGTAGGTCATGTTACATATTTTTTCGTTTTTATATGAATAAACTGCTACAAAAAGAAGGTATTTGGGTTCCCCCAGCCTTTCATGCAAACCTAAACCAGTTGGTCGAATCTTCTCTAAATTATTTTATTAACAAGGTGTTTTCATTTACAAAACTACAACCTTACTCCCGCCCTGAATCGCTGCCCCAGTCTCTATCTTACAGCTCACTCACTCTGTGGCATGATAATGTGGTCTTGTATAAAAGCAGAAGGCTTTTTGGTTCACACTGAAAATCACAGCAGACAGTTGATAACCCCCGGTTCACTATTTTCTCTTCCGCATTTGTGTAAATAATCTCATGGGTGCAGTGAGGCCTTCAGTGAGCCTGGAAGCGGTGGCTACCTTACAAAGACTCAAGCACCCCAAGAGACCCAAGTTTAAGTCGTTAAATTTCTACGCTTATTTCTTAGTGGAATCGTAATAAGATAGTGAAATAAAATAATTAGTCAAGACAAAATTGTGAAATATGGGACATAAAAATACATTTTAGACCATTTCCTCTTACCCACAAAAATATATAATCATTTCTTATTCATGGTCAAGGTGTTAAGGGTCAAGGTCCCCAAAGCATCCACTGATAGCTAATGCAGTCTCTTTATGATTAATCACGCAGGGTGGGTATTCATGATTATCCACATCAGCAGGTTTACCATAAAACATTATGTTTTGCTGATTCTACAGCTGTGTGTAATTTTGCCCTGCCTGAGTCCCGAGTCTGCTTCTATATCTATTATGTCTGAAACTCAATATTAAAAAAATAAAAGATTTACTAACAACAGTTTCACTACATTTAAATAAGTTATTTAATGGTGGAGTTTAAATTAATCAGATTTATCACATAGTAGATATAACTTATTCAAGATCAAATAAAGGCCATGTGCTGAAGGTCATCTATAACCAGTAAGACTTAATTAAAGTACTGGTCAGGTACAGCAAGTACAATCCGCTCCAATATATTCACTTAATAAACCTTGCTACTAGGGCTGTGTTTCAGCAAGGACCACACGATACATGTGGGGAAGTGGTGGCTTGGTGGTTAAGGTGTTGGACTGATACCAGGGTTTGATTCCCAGCACCAACAAAATGCCACTGTTGGGCCCCTGAGCAAGACCCTTAACCCCCAGTTGCTTAGTTTTATAAAAGAGATAAATGTAAGTCGATCTGGATAAGGACATCTGCCAAATACTGTAAATGGAAACGTTGCAATGCGCATTTAATATATCATGGTATATAGCCATAAAATACATATTGCAATACATTGCAATCATCTTTTTGAAAGGAAAACAATCAACTACAACTACAGGTGGAGGAGGAAGACGCTCGACATGCACTGAGGGTTTTAGTCACATTTTACATGAACAAAAATCAGTTTAAAACTTAATTTAAATACGTATCAATACTAGAGGTTGGAATATTAATATACCATCAGGAGAAAAAAAATCGTGATAGGTAGCTGTATCAAAAATTCTTTACACAACCCTAAAGGCCAAAGTCATTCATCAACCTGGAGAGACAACGCTTCCAATGCTCTATGTCGCCTCGCCCTCTGGTGGTCTGGCGGATTTAACATCGGATTTGGTAAGACAAATGAAAAAAAAAAAATGGCACAATTAGCAAGCACCCAACTGGTAGATGTGGGCAAAAACATTTTACAAGAAAATAGACCAACGTAAAAAAAATGATAGTATACAATTACAGAAAATAATTATTTATAACGTCATATGATGACACCCAGATGAAGACACGTTTCCTTTAGGTCTAGATCCCCTTCGTTAATTCGTTATTAAAAGCACTTTTCCGTGATGCAGCACGACAAGTTCATCATGCAGGTACCGAGTTAGGTTTCCATAAGTCAAGCATGAAGGTGGAAGCATCATGCTACTAGCTGCCTGGGGCTTTAGTTAAAATAGACAATCATGGATAGCTTAACCTAACCTACAGGCCTCATTTGGACACCTGGAGATGAAGAAGAGAATATTCTCCAGAACAATAATAGCCAAAATCCAAAGTTAACAAAGTCTCCAAAGGGAAGAAAAATTTACCAGCCCAGTCAGATTTCAGTTCTTTGTCCTTTAAAAACCTGTAAAACGATGGTGGTGCTTAGAATATTCCTGATTAATTTTATAGATCTGGAGCAGTTTTGCAAGTCAGAGTGGAATAAAAATGTTAAATAAAGATGCTAAAGCTTCTGCCCAAAAAACAGGCAGTGCTGCATTACAAGCAAAACACATTTTAACCTAAAAGCAACTAAAGCTCAGTTAATGACATCACAATAGGTATCGTGTTTAAGTACGAGTACTCGAGCTCAGTATCGGGCCCTGTGCGAAATAGGAGCAGGTCAGCATGCTCGAAGGTGATACACATACAAAGTCTAGTGATTCCAGCAGCATAAATAACCTGATCTGCGGAAATATCGCTAACATCATCAGCGTGGAAATCTTAAATGCAATCTATTTTCACTGGCCTAGAACACGGAATAAGACTGTTCTCTGAATTAAATTACATATGTCTGACAAACTTGCTAACAATTATCAAATAAACATGCCCGTCTCCAGCAAGCAAATCTTTTTCACATTCGTTACAACCCAGTGAAATTCTTTTTTGCATACCCCAGTTTGCACTCCTGAAGCAAAGAGGGTTAAGGGTCCTGTTTAAGGGTCCAACATGTTAAAGCCTAAACCCTGATCCTCCAATTAACAACCCCAAATCTTAACCAATTGAGCTACCGCTGCACCAATATTTATTAAGTTACAAAACAATAAAAATGTTTACACAGGTATATGTAGATATTTCATGTCCACAAGATTTCTAGCCACCCCTTGGGCATACTCTGGATTTGACTGTGCTTAAACATGGTTCCTAAAGTGCATGGCCAGCAATATTCCATATGATTGGCTTATAACAGCCAGGCCAGTAGAGGTCGATCTAAATTTAGCCATCTATTTTAGGCACAAAGACATATGCCCTGCTTACGTAGATGCCCCGAGCAGAAATTTGTGATTGAGAGAGGTCCGACTGATGTGTTGGGGGCTCGGATGACTCACAGTGGTAAAGGGGACTATATTTGTCCCAACCTTATGCACCAGGTTCGTGTTGCCAAGAAAACTCACTGAGACAGATAATGAGATGAGTCAGTCATGACAGAGCAGAGACGAAACCAGGAGGGGTAAAGATATAGATAGAGGACAGGGCACAGGGGTGTGGAAGAGAGAAAATATTAGCAGGGAGGAGAGGGAGTAAGTGAGAGAGAGAGGCTGGAAATGAAGATTGAGAGGCAAAGATGGGTTAGGATGGGAGAGCTGCCAAACATTTATGTTACTGAGGATTGCAAATCGCTTACTCATTTTGACCTTACATTGCGTCGAGTCAACGACTCTTGCGAAAGCCTGCATATTAGCATTAGCATCTGCACTGGTCATTAGGACATAACCAGAAACACAAAACTCAAACAATGGCATTTGGGCCCTGTTTTGGTTGTGCCCACGTCCAGCACCGAATGTCTGTCTTGTCTCTGGTGATAATTTTCTTATACGCACGAGTAGACACACTGTTTTTTTTGCAGTCCTTCATGAGTTTTAGTGTATATAACAACCTACCAGGGGCAAAATGTGCCCAAAACTGTCCAAAAAGCTTACTGAAATGCTTCAACTGCTTGTTCATCAAAAATTTTAAATGGGTAGCTTTAAACTCTAAGATTGTATGAAAGGTTAGCTAAACAAACAAAAAAAATTAATCACACTGTCATCTAAGAGTCTCATTTTATATCAAATGTGAAAAAAAAATGGTTACTAAAAATATCCTGCACTGTAACTTTTGTTTGACTAGCAGAATGAAACACCAGTGGACTAATATAAAGGGTTAAAAGTCTGCCATGGCTTTCTTGGAATAATAATAGAGAAATCAGTGAGGCAGATACCAAATTACATCATTGATGGTAATTCATCTTTTGACTGACTGAGCACACTTGATCCAGATGATCAGCAGTGCCAGGGATAGTTGGTAAACAAGCAGAACCAAGGACCTCAAAGAAACATGGGTTTCCCTCCCCTGGAGAGAAGATTTTGCTCTCTGTAAACTAGCCATAATTGACAAATCATTAAGGGCGAGAAACACCAGTACATATTGTTCTCCCCTGTGGCAACTGCTTAACAGCTAAAGTTTAGCACTCTTACAAAAACTCCACTTAGAGGCAACCGTGTCCCTGGTGTTTTCACATCAAGTGTAGGAGCTTCTAAGAGGACATTGTTAGATGCTTACCCTGTTAACCTTTTCCTCTTTGGTATTGTAAGGAAATAATGATCCAGCACAAGGGAGTGCTTATGAGATTTCAACATAATCATTAGAATGCAGAAAGGCTAAAAGTTTTTACCCAGAGCACTAGCTTGAATTGACAACACTTCATATTTTCACAGACAAGATGGCCTTCTTCATTCTGCTTAAGTGGTTCGAGTTTAATGTAAGAGATATGAACAGTAGCAGCTGGAACCAGTTTTAAGAGACCCCACCACACACTTGACTTTGACACCGTCTCTTAATTGTCAGTATAGCAAATCAAGCATTAAGTCAGATGAGAATGTAGAGGGCAAAATCCATTCCCATTCAACTTGACAAACACTTTCAAAGCATCAAATATCTTAAAATGTCAGAGGAAAAAAAAAATGAATGAGATGGTTGATGGACTGTTGAAACCACACCCTTTTAGCACTATTATTGCTGCATGTTTATAACCAAGTGCCATCATTTTACCCAAGTGTAGTTTACTTTTGTTTTCAGAAAAAGTGAATGGTCTAACCGTAGCTTGAAATAAAGACATCCTGCTTTTTTAAAATCATCTTGTGGTTAGTTTAATCAAACAATTAAAACATTGTCGTAAACCATTTCCTCTATTTAAACGGCTCTTACTACACTCTTTTACTATACTCTTACTATACCCTTTGAGGCCCTTGTCAACCAGTGTTGCTTATTGTGGTGTGTCCTAGGTTCAATTCTGGGCCCGTAAAACATTGTTTCTCTGTTCTCTCCGTTTTATGTTCCTGTGCATGTTTTTTGTTAGGTTCTTCTGGTTTTCAACAGGTGGACTGGAATAGATTTTTTTTACTACAAGTGTAAGCGTCTGTACGTGCATGCATTTGGACACAAACGGTTGTCCAAGCTGGGCTGAAACCATAGGTGTAGGAATCGTAGGTGTTACTGTAACCAATTCAACTGCACCAATCAAAAACTGGTGTCCAAACATTCTTAAAAAAGCTAAAATGACACCACCATGTAGTCTTAGTCGTCATGCCCACGGGGCCACTAGCTAAACGGCACAGCTGGAAAGTTTCAAGGTTGTCCTTTGATGGAGTATAAAGGTTTTCAGAAGACGCAGAGATGGAAGTCAGTCTACTCGAATAAATAAGCTGATGGGTTTTTTTCATTTGTAACAATGAACATTAATCAATGTGGATTTTTTAAAGTTTTACTAGGATGCATAACAGTCTATTATTGCGGGGCCATTTCCACACCCCCCAAACATGTCAAGGCACAAAATGAAACGTCATTTGTTGCGTTACTAGTTAGTCATACGTCCTCCTGTGCGGGCCCTAGCCATTCAAAACAGCCAAGGTTCCCAGACTTTCTGCCGTCAGTCCGAAGGTCTGGCTTTTCAAAACTAACCACTATGGGATGGGGAAATTGTAGGCATTGGTTTGTTTAGTGAAAAAGTATGGGTTCAATTTCCAGCACCACCTAAACAAGGCCCCCAATGCCTAATTTTTTAGTGTTATTAAAAAAGATAAGCTAAATCTAATTTGCCCTGGCGGCTAAGGGTGTCTGGCAAATGCTCTAATTGTAAATGTAAAGGCGTGGTTACCTTAGAAGATAGAGGGCCAAATCCTGGTCCTAGGTGAGAGTGCAGAGTTTATTCTCTGCCAAACATATTTGGTATGTAAGCAAGAACAGCAATGTGTGTTTTAATAAAATAAAAATTGCTTTATTAAATACAAACCTTTCTAGTTGGAGTTATGCAAGCCCAGACTCCTACTATATCACATAAAAATCGACCTGCTCAGCATCAGATTTCGGGACTTTCAAAATGAGAAATCGGCAGATTAGTACTTTGCATTTTTCACTGTTATTACCCAGCAATGTCACCTGCCAGGACTAGTAAAGAACTAAAGTGATTCCAAACTATGTAGGATTTGATCAGTCCATTCATTCTCAAGTCCATTAGCTACTATTGGAAGCACCTTATTTTACTATTGTAATTTTATTTACCATATAAAACTTATATTGATATCGAAAGGAGGGTCCAAGTCTAAAGGAATAGCTAAAGGATTGTAACATTTCTGTATGAAACACAAAAATCTATAACAAAGCATATTAGTTTGGTGATTAATAATGATTAGATCAGGTTCATGAATAAAAAATACTGTCTAGAAAAAAAAAAATGGGTGGAGAAGTGGTTGCTCTGTGGTTAAGGTCAGATCAGTTTAATTTTCAGCACCACAAAGCAACCACCAACAAGGCCCTTATCCAACAATGGCTAAGATAAAAAAAAACAAAAAAACACCAGTACTGTAAGTCTGGATTAGAGCATCTGCCGAATATTCTAGTAAAAAAAAGACTATTTTTCTATAGCAAACAATTAGAGAAAACAAAAAGAGCAAAGCAGACTAAAAGTTTTTGGGGTTTTTTTTAATTTTCTTCAGAGAGATACCATAACTATAAGCTGCACTTTTTTTCAAAGCAGTTTTTAATCTTATTCTAACATACTTCCATCCTATTATTGATACACTAACCACAAAAGAATAGCGAGTCGCCTTTAGCATATGGTCATGTCCCAGCACACATTAATGTAATCTGCACTGTGCTCTCCACCATTAATCTTCATTCCTTCTCCATCAGCTCATAGTAAAGGACACAATGCCAGCGGGACTGTTTGGAGAACTGCCTGAATTATGCCTATGATTTGCCTGATCCTCTGCTATTGACTAATAATGCCTTTACATTTCTCACTTTCACAGCAATCATTAACTCACTGAATGAAATTTATCAGCATTTAAGCATAATAATAATGTGTGAACTGTTGAGTCGGGACCATCATTTGCCATAAAGTTTGCCTAATATTTTATAATATACTGTCTATATATATATATATATATATATATATATATATATATATATATATATATATATATATATTTTTTTTTTTTTTTTTTTTTTTTTTTTTTTTTTTTTTTTTTGTTGCTTCTTGTATTAAAGACAGTTTTAGACTCATATATATAAAAAAAAAATCTTTCAGTCCAAAACTGTCTTTAAACTAATACAAGAAGCAAATAAAAAAAAAATAAAAAAAAAAAAAAATAAAAATAAAATTATATATATATATATATATATATATATATATATATATACATACATACATACATACACATACATACATACATACAACAGTGTTCTAAATAAAAATCTTGCTTAAATTAGTCACACATCAATGTGACAAAAGTAAAAAGTAGACAATTATACAACTATCAGGGATATTAGTCTCAAACATGCAAATAATCTGCCGATGTTAGGAGCAGACATAAAGATGGTTTAGTGCCTTAATGAAGATGTAAAGCATCTCAGTTTTCAGCATATATACAAGTCCAGTTTAGAATCATGTTAATGTGTATAATCAGGTACTAAACACATTCTATTTAGTGTAAGGAGTTTAACTTCTCAGAAAAAAAAAACATAAAAAGGCATGAAACTGGGGCTAATTTACAGAGAATTCACTTTTAATCTTGGGAACAGAACCAATAGAAACCTGGTTCGAGTTTCTGACCATTAGAACAGAAAACGATTCAGAAATTTTAAATCTGTACAATTAATTATATATAAAAATAATAATATGGCCTCATTGACTGTACAATGAGACTGCATGATGGGAAATTGTAGCTCAGCGATTAAGGTGTTGAACTGCTTATTGGAAGATCAGGGTTCGATTTCCAGCACCGATTTTCTACTGTTGGGCCCCTGAGCAAGGCCCTTAACCCCAATTGCTCAGTTGGAAAAGAAAGAGATTTTCACCATTTTGTTACATCAATTTTCTTTTCAACAACACAAAATAAGCAAGGGTTTTAGAACTGAGGACACTAATTGTTGAAGCTTTGTAGCCAGAATTCTTTCCTATTATGTGGCCAGTCCAGGGTTTGCACTGTTGTATTTTGCGCTTAATAAAGCGCCACACATTTCAATGGGAGACTGCAGACAGGCCAGTCTGGTACCTGCACACTTTTACTACAAAGCCACTGTTGCAACATGTGCAGAATGTGGCTTGGCCTTGCCGTGGGCAGGGATGTCTCTAAAAAAAGACGCTGGATGCTTGGCGGGCAGCATATTTGGTTCCAAAACCTGTATGTACATTTTAGCGTCGATGATGCCCTTATAGATGTGCAACTTATCCATGCCATGGGCACTAACACATACCCATACCATTAAAAATGCTATTTTTGAATTTTTGCAAATTGGATGGTCGTTTTCCTCTTTAGCCCGAAGAACATGCCGTTTATGATTTCCTAAAACAATTTGAAATGGGGACGCGTAAAACCACAGCACACTTTTCCCCTTTGCATCAGTCCATCTCAGATGAGCTTAGGACCAGAGAAGCCAACAGCGTTTCTGGGTGATGTTCATGCATGACTTGTGCTTTGCAAAGGACACTTTTACCTCACATTTGCAGACGTTGTGACAAAATGTCTTAACAGACAACGGCTTTGCAAAGTGTTCCTGATTCTATGTGGTAATATCCTTTACACACTAACTTCTAATTTTAATGTAGTGCTGCCTGAGGAATCGAAGGTCACAGCCATTCAGTGTTCATTTTTTGGAACATTGTTTCTAAACTGCTGGACTATTTGCTCACTGTGTCCTATTCCTGCTTGTGAATGACTAAGCCTTTCGGGGCATCCTCATTTTATACCCAATCATAATGCTAACCTGTTCCCAATTAACCTGTTTGCCTGTGGAATGTTTCCAACTGGTGTTTTTTTGGAGCATTCCCTAACTCCCATGCTTTTATTGCCCCTGCCCCCCGCTCTTTTGAAACGTGTTGTGTGCAATGTATCCGAAAGGAGTGAATATTTGCAAGAGTTTTAGTTTGAACATTGCTTCTCTTGTCTTTGTGCTGTTTTCAGTTGAATATTATGTCAACAAGGATTTACAGGCCAATGTATTCTGTTGTTAACACTCAACACTGTAAATTATATTACACTATAACAAATCCCAACAAAGTGTTGGGGTTAGGATTATACCACTGCTGACAAAGATGTTCAATGCTGAACCTTAACACAACTAAACTGGTGCAAATTTCACTTTTTAGTTTGGGGGATAAAAATAAAATAAATAAATAATTTAGTCCTCCAGTATCTACAGCATAGTCAATTTACATTTGTACCGCACAGCACATGCTATTGGACTTTATATTATTATTTAACATCAGTTTTGCACTACCGAATGCACCAATATTGCACCATTTTGTGACACTTAAGAACTGCCTACAAAGCTGCCGTCATGTCACTGCACCTTGATATGCTTTATTTTATATACTTTAACATATTAGCAAATTATGTACTACAGATGTGACCCTTAAGAATCCATTTTTTTCCTTGTAATTCTCGCCACGATTTGCCGCTTTGTTAAGAGACTCAAAAAAAATATATAGAAAATGTGGTGTCCCAGAATAATTATCGAAAGGCACGTGGGCCAACATACTTTTCTCCAGGACCACGGGTGCTACATAAAACACACATAACACAAAACCCAAGGGAATAATAGGGAGGTGGTAGCTCAATGGTTAAGCTGCTAACCGGAAGTTTGTAAACCCAGCATCATCCAATTACCAGGGTTGTTGTCTGGCTTAGCAGGCTTTTGTGTGTTAATTTGCTAAGCGTTCATCTCACATCAGCTATGGTTACAACACTTGGTCATTGGGAGGACGGATGGTCTTCCATTTCGGCATGTTGTTCTGCACCTTAAATGTAAATGATGTTCCGCACGTCTGTCACAAGCAAGTGAAATCATCTTGTAGTTGGTGATCATCTGGATGCCCTGCTATTTGATGGCTCAGGACTGCTTGGTCTTTGCTGTCTTTAGGGCTGTTATGTCCTTTGCTTTAAAGATGGAGTATCTGGACCTTAGCGCGTGGTGGTGCAGTTACATTAATACATTTGCTGATATAGCATTTGCTGATATAGAATCACCATTGGTTGCAGTCTCGCTAAACATCTGCCAATCAGTGCACTTACTCTTAAAGAGCAGAAGTAGCTTTTGCTGCCCAGGCTTTCACCTGGTACAAAACCAGTATAAAGACTTGAACAAGCGGTCTGTATGCTGAAATTAGTATAACAGAGATGTGGCCGGAGTAGCCAAGGTGGGGCTGAAAAGCAGTCGGTCAGGGTAAGCATTCTGCAGATCACCAATAGCCCCTTAGAGTATACAACTTGACTCTTTAGCATTAGTGCTGGGTGAAATGTACACTCAGACAATAAAAACTAGACATAATGGCCCCTCATCACCTCCAGTAGCGATGAGCAACAAGTAGAAACAAGCACACTGAGCCTTACCACACAGAGCTGCATTTCTGTCAGCACGAAACGAGGTTAGCCTGTCTAGCTTAATGGCGGCATCCAGAGGTTTGCTAAGCCACAGTTCTGTGACAAAGAAGCAGCAGTCTCTGAACTTATGCCCTGTAGTCCACTGGAGTCAGATGTAGTCCAGCTTATTGTCCAGGAAGCAAACATTGGTTAGTAGAAGGGACGGGACAAACATATCGGTATCAGTTTTTGAAAATTCATGGGTCAATATTTACCCTGTATAACCCTGTATACCAGTACAAAAAAACAAGTGCACATCAAGCAGGTCTGTGGTGATTTAGTAGTATAAGTGGCACATTGGATGAGATCTGGAAAATCTTCTCATCCTGTGCTGTCCTCACTAACAGCCACTTGGCATGAGGTGCTTGAACTTTGTATTATTATCCTCTATTCAGAAAAGTCAGGGCTCAGGCTTTAGTATTGGCAGGGTATCACTTTTGCGCCAGTACTAAGCTAATACACAAACAGGCATCGTGCCACACTACATTTCTTCCTTTTAGTTTTACTCCTTGCAACTTTTGCTTCATTTTGCCAAAGTTGCATGATTAGCAGAATTAGCGCTACAATTTTGTTGATTCAGCACCACATTTTGGAGACTGATAAACCAGAAGAAAATCTACTCCGTACACACTTCATAGAGAGCAGCCAGCCAAACATTAGGCCAATTTATGGTCATTGACTAGACACAGTGGTATTCGAAAAATGAGCAAATTTGGGCAAAGATCAATGAGATGTCTTTGTGTTGGCATTTGAATCGCCCTTCCCCAGCCAATTTATGCAGATTCGAAGATGAAGACAGATCTTCGCTGGCTAAATCCATCAGCCTTGCTTTGGAAGCAGAAATGCTTTATGCTAATTTCAGCCCCAGCATCATCATTAATATACCGGACCTTCGTTATACATTATTTCCATTTCCAAGGTTTTATTGCTTTTATTTTTGCCGCATATCTTTTTTGACAATCTCTGCATGGCTGCATAATGACTGCACTGGCGGTCCAATTTTTCATCACCCTTATTTTCTTATTAGCACATTAACATTCTGAATACAACGCTAACTAATTGCTAAATGAATACACTAATAATATATTGACCAATATCAATTAAATCAATTTACATTAAAAATATAGTTACTCCTTTTTATATTTAAAAAGTTGTTTTTCTTTATCGTGGTTCACCAACCCATGTCCTTTGGGTTCCTTTGTCTTAACCGATTATCCCTGTCCTACCCATTGCTGCTTACCAGGAATATGTTTTCAGCCAATCAGAAGATGGAAGATACCATTTCAGATAAGGGTGAAGGGGGGGAATACTAACTAAATTTGTATTTCCCATCTTTGGATTGACAGAAGACATTTTTTTCACCACAATCTGATGGGCTGGATTGCATAGCACTCAAATTATTTCTTGGCGTTTTCTGTGTATCCATTATTTATGGTGCTTGGATTATCAACACTTTTTAAGTGTCTGGTGTCTTTTAGGTGGTATGTTTTTATTGTTAGTCTGAAGGCATTTGTGATTAGTAGAGGATCCATCAACTAACTTGCAATAAATTTAACTATTAAAAATTCTTGGTTCTGTAGCCTCACATAACTTAAGAATTTAAAGTCCCTCAGAACTGACAATTTGTATAACTTAACCATAAATGCTGCTTAACAGTCTATGGTCTAGCTATGGAGAGTTGGCGGAAGTGGCAGTATGGGGAAGTGGCAGCACAATTACCAGCTCTACCAAGTTACCACTGCTGGGTCACTAAACAAGGCCCTTAACCCCCAATTGCTCAGTTGTATAAAAAGCCATCAGGTGATCAAGAAATGGAACAAAACTGGCAAAGGCAAAATCAGGTTGATTGGTGATTCTAAATTGCCCAAAGGAGTAAGTGTGTGTGTGTGGCCCTTTGATAGACTGGCGACCTGTCCAGGGTGTACCCCTCCTGCCTTTCGCCCTTTCAGAGACGACTGGGATAGACTCTGTGACCCCGAATTAGAGAATAATCAGGTATAAAAAAAAGGGAAGGATATTAAAAATAGATATTAAAAAGAAAAATCCATGTTTAAATTTACTACAGCATATCTAAAATAAAAGATGAGTTTTGTAGTTTATAATACAAAAAGAAGCATTTGTCATTTGACAAATTAGACAAACTATTGTAATTTAACCAATATTTTAAAACAAAATATACAATTCGGGATTCGTGAAACAAATTTTCATGACTTTTTTTAAAACTTTGTGGGTTTGTGTATTTTTCCAAAACATTTCCAGGACTGAAATTTACCTTTTTAAAATTTCATGATTTTTTTTTCCAGGTTTGATTGGACAAAACCTAAAAACATGTTCAACCCATTCACACATCCAGAGTGACAAAATAAGTAAAAAACAAACTAAACTTATACCTCAAACTGTGAATAAAAATCTTTTTTTGAAACTAAAAGCATTGTGCGTGTTAAAACATTTCAATTTAATTGCATGACGTTTACGAGGTATTTTCCTTGGGAGTTAAATAAAAAAACCCTGTGATGACGTATATAGATATTACAGTATCTTGACACACATACAATTACTGCCATTTAAGTAATAAAACTTTTGCTGGTAAACTTTTACAACTTTGTTTTTTCAGCAGCAGAAAATGTCCTATTGGGTTACAATAGTAGTAAAAACACTGCCCTAAGAAACAAGAGAGGTTAGAAGTACCACTTTGTGAGTCTTTGAGCTCGAGTTTGATTTAGTTCTCAAGTACTTAGTCGCGCACTTCAGATAAAGTTCATAAAGTTAACTGCTATATTATTTATAACAGAAGTATATTGTGCATCTTGCAGGGTGCAGCATTCCTGCCATTAAATGTCAGAAACTTTACTGTACTCGTACCTTAGACACTAGTAAAGAAATGTTGTAAAAATTTCCGTCCCAACTAATAACATAAAATTTATTGTATATAAAGAAAGTTGATAGAAAGAGCAATAAAAACTAGGAAAGTCAGAGTTCCCATTGCACCTAATTCTCATTTTTTATTTACATACATTTCTGTAATCTATTATTTTTGTCTTAACATGCTCTGTTAATTATGCCACTTTCCATACTGACATTTTTGAGAACATTTTAGGAACATGTATATTATTCAGTAGAGTGCAGTCAGGGCCAGGAAGTCCTTCTCTGGTGGTCTAAATACTATCAGAAGCTGACCTACAGTACATTGACAACTTAAATTCTAATATTTGTTTCATTAATTTATTCCCAACAGTTTATTCTCTTCATTTCGTTTCTCTTGCTGCACTGCTTCCAGTTTGTGTATGTTAGATTTTTTGTCTAATCAGATTTCAGTTTCTATGTGCTGCCATGTTAATCTAATCTGTCAAAGCCTTCAGAATCAGTGGTGCTGGACGATGTGACTTAAACAATATAAGCAGTGGCAGATTGCTAATTGGTTAATATTATTAAAGACTGTTTCTTTAATCAATCAGATTTTTTAACCCGCCTCCTGAGGCCCGCTAGCTGGTGCAATGAAATTTTTCCATCCTCTGATTAATTGATAGCAAAACATGTCCGTACAGTTGAATTAGACTTTTTACGCCCACAACGGCTGATAGAGAAGAAGAAATTAACTTTCTCTCAAACATACTTAAAAATGCGGGGTTTTTTTTAGAAAAGTTACACATCGTCAGGAGAGATCAGTTGATTCTGAAGCTAACTAGCTTATCTCAGCCCGGGAAAGAGTTTGGTCACCACTTCCAGACCAGCTCCTATGATCAGTAACACTGGCTAACAGTCTTTAAATTAATTATAAATTGTATTACATTTTTTATGCTTTTGTCATGTTATACATGTTATATTGATGACAAATATTGATTCTGAACTGCTCAAGATGATGTACGTGGTACAATTGCAGTTGTAGTATAGAGGTTTGGAGTATTAAGGGCCTTTCTTGCTTTAATGAAAATGGTTGTCATCCTCAATATGCGATTTATATATTCAAATATATATTTGTATCGATCAATATGAAAAGAGATGATCAAGATTATATCTTTGCTATAATTGCCCAGCCCCAAGGTGACCCAAAAAAAGTTACAATTCTGAAACTGCGACTGTATTTACATTACTTGTCACATACTGTATGCATGGCCGACAGTGTCCTGACTCTAGCTACACTATGTAAAATAAATAAATGTATAAAATACATTTTCATAAATGAATTTGACTAAATAGTGTAGAATAGATGCCTTTATTTGTCACATACATTCACAGCACAACTAAATCATACTTTCATTACCCAAAAGGTAGAATTGAAGAATAGAACCAGTCTCTGAGTTGACTTATAGAATAGTTTCCAGTCTAGTTGCATTACAATTAAAAGTTAAGTCGTAAAGGTTTCCTATTATCAATTTAATCCGACAAATTACTTCACTTGGGATTTATACTACAACTGCGCCTAAGATTACTTCATAAAATACACTTCATGATTTTTTTATACATTTTTTTCATAGAATTTTTACACAGCAAATGATGCATTAAAAATACAGACTTTGGTCATTTATACATTATCACAAAGTTAAATACTTTTCTTTGCATTTCCCAGTTTAGGAGGTTGGGGTTAGGGCACGTGGTCAGCCATGATGTAGTTCACCTGGAGCAAAGACTAATTGTAATTCAACAGCACTCACTTTACAATCACACACTAAACACTACTGTACTTTTCTTTCTTTGCACCACATGGGAGCACCAAAAATATAAAAAAAAATAATTTAAAACCAATGCCATATTTAATTCACACTGAAAAGTGCAGGACCCAAATTGCAATAGTGTAATTTTTAGATGGCTCATAATTACATGAATCAGTATTCTGTTACTAGAAACCATAGCAGGCAGAGACCTTGAGGCTACCAACACCACCCGTCTGTCCCAAGTGGCATTAATTAAACACAAACAGCATACAATTTTTGGTGGCTGATAAAGAAGGATACAATTAAATGTGGGGTTTTTTTTTTAATTATTAAATTTTCTTTTGACTCATAAAGAACAAAATGCTGCCACTAGCGTTTAGCATGAATTGTGGCTACATAGATGCTAATAATTTGTGTAACAAAAAGTCACTTTTCAATAAACATCTCATCTATTCTTCGCTTTTTAGCATGAATTTTAGTCTAAGCAATGCAGTCTAAATAGCTTGTTAGTTGAATGGATCCAAAATCCATTCAAAGCTCCTTTCCTTTTACTATTGCTCACTTATAGAATAAAAAAATAAAAATTACAGATTGATCATTATCAGCAGAGGATCAAATAATTTTCCCTTTACTGTATAAAAGATGATTCCAGGTTGCCATGTTAAACTCTGCAGCGTCAAAAGAGTCATGACTCCCAAATGAAAGCAATGTTAATTTTCCAATACTAATTTTAATTGATTTTCAATATTCATTTGCAGGACACACTAGCAAAATATTAGCTATTTTAATGCTAGCATAGAGGCGGTGTTTCATTCTGCTGCCATTATATTCTATATGAATGCCCCAAATATCCTTTGGTGCTTGGTAACCTGGGCAAGTTGACTCGAGTAATAAGGTCTGCAAAATTACATTTGCTTAGCATTTTTAGCACAATGTGCTTTGTATAAAGTGCCTAAACCAATCTCAAAGTCCGCCTCACTTTGAGAACTGAGGACAGCTGCAGTAGTAATCTCCACAGGCTTTCTGGAGTTATGGGCATTTCAGAAATGGATTTTCAGTCTAGGGCTTGGCTCCAAGTGGCATAGACCAAAAAAAGTCTTTGTTTTAGCAAAAGGAGTCTAATCATTGTCTTATATTGTGCTTATATTGCAGAAGCCAGAAGTTTGATGAGGTGTCTTATAAGAACTGTACAATCGCCATGGTCACCTATCTCACAAGATGAAACCAGCAGTATGGCAGCACAGACTTTCCTTTAGTCTCAATCTTGTAAAGGTCTGACAAAATTACAAACAGTTTTAAAGATATCCCCTTTCCCAAGAGCCAGACGTGGATTTTACCTTTGTCCCTTTAAGACCAATTAAAAGAATGTGTCAAAATCTGCCTTGAGACTAGGCTTGCTGCGTTAGTCGGTGTTGACTCTGGTACCGGGGTTAAGACACAACAACGGTTATTTAATTTGCCCACAACGGCACTGCCTGACCATTGTTTTGATATTCTCAGTCAAAAGCATTAGTTTCTTATAATTTTTTTAAGAAAAAAAAATATTTAATTCAGAAGACACAGCAATTAAAAACTGAACACAGCATCATATCACAGACTGGCAGCAGGAGTCAAATTTCATTTATTACCCAAGATTTTTATTATTATGTTAATGAAAGTTCTATGTTTAATACAGGTGAGTTTGTCGTCCATTTAAACAACCGATGCCGAATTTTTTGTGATTTTATTAATGAAAAGAATGTGTTTATCCATAATGGTAAAATAATATGAGGCAGTCTCTTCAGAAAGCAATGTCTGGCCCATACGACTGCGTTCAGTCACTGCAGTCATTAGTAACACTGTCAGAACAGTCTCCCTGTTATGGGACCGATTTTAAATTGCACCATTCCAAAGCATTTGTGACGCCGCTACAACTTTTGTGTCGCCATAAATATTCGGCAGAGGGTTTTGTTCTTATGTGTTAGTGTTGTTTGCTTTGTGCATAGAGGCATTGTCATTCTGGAACAAGTTTGGGCCAATTACTATATCTAAACATTATCATCTGTTGTTTTATTAGGGAAAGATATCGATTTTCTTTATCTACTGCAAAAGAATACTTACAATTAGACAAATTATCCGTCAACAGAATAAAACTGGCTTATGACAAAAAAAAAAAAAAAATAAACCCTTATAATAATAATAATAATAATAATAATAATAGATTTGTCTTACTATTTACTTGTAAAGTAAGCTCAGGGATGGAGATCTGATAAATTATTTCTGTGTAACCTTTCTATCATACTTTATGAAAAGAGAATATTTACCCAGCTAAAATGCACATTGCCGGCTTTTTAACGTGCGCTTGCTCGTTGTAGAATGAAGGTTAAGCCTTCTTTTATAAAAAGAATCTGACACGATCACAGGTTAAAGCAGATACAATAGAACCTTTTTTTTTTTTTTGGAGACAAAAACCCACCTCCTAACTCACTCAGTCAGTTCAATGTTATCCTCAGAACCTTCCCCATTTTCTCTTCCTGTATTCTGTCATAACTCTTCTCCTTCAATCTAGTCTTTCTCTTTCTTTCTTTCTTTCTTTCTTTCGGTGTGTGTGTGTTGGTGTGTGAGAGAGAGTGGCTCTAGGGCTGAGGAGAGGGGCATGAAATGAGTTATGAGCACTCTCTGTCTTCCTCACCTTCTCTGTCCCCTGAGTACACCTCAGCTTATGAGAAATCTTGGCTTAAATAAATACGCCCTTGGTAACATAACAAACGAGGCAGAGAAGAGGGATGGGGATGAAGGGCTTTAGGGAAAAAAGTAAACACTCAACAAAGCTACTTGCCCATTGGATGGCCAGGTTTAATGGTAATAGAAAATAAATTTAAAAAACAAAAAAAAAAAAGGTTTGACAGGCTTCTTAACTTTTACATTTGGCAGCTGCTCCAAGCATTTCCTAAACATTTGATATGCAATATAGATGGTACCAAGCTGCTGGATCCCTTTTCAGCACACGCAATCCAAAAAAAAAAAAAAAAAAAAAAAAAACTTATTAGAACTTCTGCAAAACAAGATTACTCTTGATCGATTGGGTGCAAAGTTCTTCTCTTACTCTCATCATCGCTTTTGGATCCAAAATGCTATATTGTCCCGAGTCCACTGAATATGAATAATGGTTCTAAACTTCTTTTTCCAATGGTTTTTCAGGGTTCCGTTTAATCTATGCGTTAAGCATTTTTTTTTTATATAAAAAAAAATGAAACATAAAACATAAAACATCTTGCACATTAGCAAAAAAAAAAAAATCATAATAAAATACACATGGATCAAGACATTCTAAGAGGTTTTTTTTTTTTTTTTTTTTTTTTTTTTTTTTTAAATAATGGCGGTGCTGATATCAAACGCTTTTTTTTTTCCAAAATAAAGAAAAAGTGTCGATTGCAATGTTAACTACCATTGATATTTGATGGCTGTTCTTGTTGTTGCTAAGACGCATGCCTGACAGATAACCTTCATTATGGGTTATGGAGATAATAAAGCTAAAACTAATTTTACATGTTTAACCTTGATGCGATTTCGAACCTGCATGGATCAATTGCATAATTGAATTATTTGCTTGCAATGACATTTCTAGAGAAATCCTGCAATCATTCAAACACTCGTTCTCGATAGAATCTCACTGATAAGTAAGGCCGTATACGACAGACATAACCATGGGTTATGATAAAATATCTAAATATGTTACAATAAAATCCATATTGCAAAACTTTAAATTACAAATAGCTAAAAATACAAAGACAAAGCCAAAAGTTCCCCTAATTTTTTTCCTCCATGTTTGCTTCTGAGACAATGGCCGTGACATCACAGGAGCGGAGAAGCAAGTCGCGACGGTTTTAATTAAACATTAACATAACAGACAAATCAGTTTCAAATGTAATTTAACTATGTATTGAGACTAGAAGTAAAGATGCAAGAAAGCATTATGCTAATACATTTGGGCTAATATTCTGCCAAAAATGTTTCATGAATGTTAAAAGTTGGGGAAATATTTTTACTGAACATTCAATTTATTTTAATTCACTTCAATGAAATGAATTTCATTTTATTGGCGTAAACACTACATCAGTTTTTAGTACTGCAATATTTCATTACCCTTATTAAGGAGCACAGCACCACATTTACACTTGCGTTTACATTTATAGTGTTTGGCAAACGATCTTAACAAGAGCGATTACGTCATATGGGCTATACGAATAAATCCTGACACTGGTTGACCATGAACTAAGACTAGAAGCAGCCTAAATACTTTGCTTGGGGAAATACGGTATAATCAAAAGGGGAACCAGAAAACATGTTTGAATTTTTAGGTATAACATAAATTAAAATTTATTTAGATACGATTTAGTCTCCCTGTTACTCATGTAATAACCTACAGTAGACTATAGAGTCTAGCTATAAAGATTTGCTTTTTAAGCCACAAAAGTATTATTGATATCAGGTAAGGAGGTCTGGGGTTCAGTCTGCGTTCCAGTTCATTCCAAAGGTGTTTAGTGGGGTTGAGTCAGAGTCAGGGTTCGGTACAGGACACGCAATTTCTTCACGGGTTTTGTGCGCTGGGGTCTTGTCATGCTGGAACAGTGTTGGGGTCTCTGAGGATGTGTTCACACTAGTCATGTTAGCAATTGCTCGTTAGTGTGGTTCATTTCAGTAAATGTGAACGCTCCATGCCACCCTCCAAACAAGCTGACTGAGGCCGCCAAAAAGACTCAGCCTCAGCTTGCTTCCAAACAATCTCTGGTGCGGTCTGAATGAAATATTTAAATGTAACACGGACCAAATATATCTGATCTGACTAAAGACAGGATGCAGTTTCACAAAATGCATTGCAAATGCAATTCTCATCATGATTATTTGATTTCAAAAGAACAGAATGCTTAAGCACAAGTACCTGCTTTGTAATATTAAAGGACCCGTGTTGCCCATTAGTCGGAAAAAGGCACCGAAATAGCAGACTCCTTGTTGCAGATTAGAAGAAATCATTGTGGTCTTCGAAAATATTAGGTCTTCTTCATGGGTTCTCAGCTAGTAAAAGTAAAAACATATATACATGAACACGATGATAACACTTAAACCAGTACACAGTGTTGTACCAGTTAATAAGTTCCATCCTGAAATATAGGTCACAAAAGCTGTCCAATCAGTTTGTGAACATATCACTATGTTTATAGTTTCTGTATCTTTAGGTTTGCTACTAGCATTTTCCTTCTTGGTACGGATCAAATAAATCAACAAATCGAACAAGTGTGAACACACTTAGGCTGCATTTACACTGCATCTATCAAGTGATCACTTGAGTTCTGATTTTTATTTTGGCTCTATGGCCTACTATTGTATGGCCTACTATTGCAAGAAAAAAAAAGATCAGGCCTCATTCATATGAGAAAATAAATCTGATATGAATCAGTTACCTGCATTAGCGTCCGCCATACGGATCGGATTTTCACCTGTCAATCAGAGTCGTACTGACTGATCAATGATGCATTTGCCGAGGTTGCAACAAGGTAACTCTTCACCTAAAGAGAGCATTGATTAGCTGACCTTTAAATATGGGGCAAAAGCAAAATACTGAAGAATCATGTTGTCTTCGTCTATTGCATCTATTGATTTTCGGGACATTTTTAATTCCTTTTCAGGTCAGTATTTTTACCTTGGGTAGTTTTGCCATGTATTGTGTAAATGCAGATATCAGATATTGGTCAGTTTTAAAATAAGATGTAAGCTTGTCGTCATAAAAACTACATATAGTCACAATTCAGAAGTGGGCATCAAGACCTGCATTGTAAATGTGGTCTAAGTTTCAGAAAAAAAAAAAAAAAAAAAATCATCTTGATGTTACTGCTTAAGGACATTTGGAAGTGTTCTGGTATAGTGTCCACATACTTTTGACTATAGTGTGTCATTTTGCCCGTTTTCCTGGAAGTGTTCAGATGAAGCACATTCGATTAGATTGAGACTAGGTCAAAACTCCAAACTCTTCAAAGGCACATCTACTTAAAGTCAAGTTCTTCCCAACAAAACACTGCCCAGATCATCGCACAGTCTCTGTCAACTTTAGCTCTTCCCATAGTGCATCCTAGTGCCATCTACTTTTCCCCCAGCCATCCGCTTGTGTTTACCGCCCCCCCTCTTCCCAAAAAACGACTTTACCCTTATGCTTACCAGTTTTTCCTGCTTCCAGCAAATCAACCTTGCTCACTTTCTGCATAATATACCCCACATCAGGGGGTGACAGGTGCCATTTGAATAAGATAATCAATGTTACTGACTTCACCTCTTAATAGTTTTAATGTTTTAGCCAATTGGCTAAACTTCATGCCAACTAGCTTTAGTAGATTTACCGTTTTATAAAGTCAGGCATGAACAGATTTTTGTCCAATTTTCTGAGTCGTATGGCTTTTTTTTTTTAGGTAAGGCTGAATTTTAGCCTTGTCCTGCATCGTTACTCGTAACGAGAGGTGACTGGACTTTTCTAACCGGCAATCACTATGGTTGGTTAATTTTCTGACATGCCCAAAATCTCGATCGCCCCTTATAGGGATACGGTAGGGATACATTTGAGGCAGAGTTATGAACCGATTGTGTGTTTTTTGCCTCACTGCAACTTTGCAAAAACAGAAATTTAGGCAAAGGTAAAACACTGTAGATTTATAGAATATATAGATTATATTCAACTAAAAGGTCTTATACAAGAAACTAATAAACAAATATTTTATTTTAATCTTTCAAACAGCAAAAAAGAAATAAAAGACGGAGATCTTTATTAATAATAATAATAATAATAATAATACCCACGTCATATGATCTACCTGCACATTCACATACGCTAATGCCACTTTTGATTGACTTGTTTTTCATTTTTTTCCCATAAAAAGCATTTTTCATCGTTAAAATAACCACACGTTAGTAGCAGAGGTTCGAGAAGGCAAAAGGAAGAAAAAAAGAAGGACTTAGATAGAAAAACAAAGAAGACGACAGAAAATAGGAAGAAAAAAAAAAGATTATTAAATTATTTGTACCGACAGGAAATAATTAGGGATGCCAACCGAGCCCCATTGTCCTAATTTTATACAATGGTGGCTGTGGCCCTCACTAGATGGCAATTTGGGGTACCCCCTGATAAGCAGTCGCGTCAAAGCTTTACGATTGCACCACATAGTCACCACATATCAAAGCCCCGTCATAGTATCTGCTTTTATTACTTCTCATAGGTTGAGTTGTTTATTTAGGTTTATTTAGGTTTATTTAGGTTTCAGTAGATCTGGCTGACAGACTCAGCCAATTGCTCGATGCGGAAAAAAGAAACTATGGTAATAAAAGTATTGGCGCCTGTACACACCTAGTGTTACAGCAATTCTGTCACTATTCATGATTTTTTTTTTTTAATAATTACTCATAGGAATCCTGCGGGGATGTATGATAATCGTTTACAAGTAGCTATTTTATTTCTGTGGATATTAAAACAAAAAAAACTGTATTCGATGTTTAAGAGATCGTTTTCTTTTTGGACTCAGGTGTTTCTACCTCTAATATAACTATTGATTTGACAGGAGAGCACTTATGTTTGAAAGTAGCAGAGGGAAATAATATTGAACTGGGAAAAATCAATATTGTATACATGCCTAAATGCCAAGTGAACCATGCCGTATGCTGTCAGATTATCAATATTATGTGTTATGCATATCTCAAATATATTTCACAGCGTTTATTACTGGAAGACCTTTAGCCGTTTTTTTTTTTTTTTTTGCATCCCGGCTGATCGCAACATTGCCAACATCTGCACGGTGCTGGATAGGGCATGACCTCGCATTGCAAATGAAAAAGAAACCGAATGTTTAAATCACGGTTATTGAGAAAGGTTGCACAAAAGCAAAGCATTGCGGTCGGTTTACTGAGCAATACGGGTCATTAATCAGGGAAAAAAAACCAAAATGTAAGAACTGAGAACTAATAGAAATGAACTTACTAATACTAAAAATGAAATCCAAAAATATAAATAAGGAAACTAAATATATAGCCGAAAGTACCTGCCAATCTTATCTATACGTTTAAAAAAAAAAATTCTATTTCACATATAGTCTCACTGTTCTTATAATAACTAGATTGTGTCATGTGACTGTGGGAATTTGTGTTCATTCAGTTAGGATAGCATTACTGAGATCAGACACTAATGTTGACGTGAGAAGGTCTTGGGTTTATTCCCAAAAGGGGGTGTCCCTGGGGTTGAGTCAGAATCAGGACTCTCGAGTTGTTTTATCCAGAACAGAGCTTGTCTTCATGGACCTCAGGAACTTCATCGTCATGCTGGAACAGGAATTTTACAGGAAGTCCACAAAATGTTGATCCCTTTTGGATTTTTAACTGCTTTCAAACTGTACCTGCAACGTTTTACAGTCAAACAGGCCTTTCCTGCACATGCTCCAAAAAGCCTTTCTGCGATCGACGGTTATGTCACTTACCCACTGCGGCACCGCTCCAACTGTCTTTTAGACACAGAGTGCCGAGTGACAGTCACATCATCATCGCTGATCAGCAGGGGAGAATTTTTATTCATCATGTGAGATATTTATCATGTTAGTAAAAGTTACATAACGTAACATAAGCAAGTTTTGTCTATTTTTCCCCCCGTTTTGTTGGCGAATTGCCAATTAATTGCCAACAACGAACTCTCTTCTCTGCTGCGTTCAGGCTAGCACTTCCTCCTTGAAGGCAAACACAGACAGAATAAGGAGGAGCTTATTCTCACAAGCCATTCCGGAGTCTAAATCATTTACATTTACAGCATTTAGCAGACGCTCTCGTCCAAAGTGACTTTAAGTGACATATTTGAACAGCTCAATACTGGTACAATAAATCACAAATAAGTGTGTAACAACCACAAAAGAGGTGGGTCTTCAATCGTCTCTTGAAGACAGTCAGTGACAGCCAGTGCTGTTGGTGCCAGAACAAATAAAAGTCTCAGGGCAGACCTACCTTGTGTCCTCTCTGCCACTTCTTCCAGCACATGGACACTTTAGTAAGAGTCACACTGGGTCACTTTTATTCCACAAATACCCCTACAGTTAAACTTATTTTAATTCGTATTTTATTTATTTATATTTTCATTGTCATGTCACTCGTTGCATTTCACTGCATACGGTACTCTGTATGAATATGTATGTGACAAATAACATTTGAATTGCCGCTCATTTGGAATCGAAGTGAAACGCGCGCATGCATTTATTAGCTAATTAAAATCGAGGAAAAAAACTCCAACAAACCTGGCGTTCAATTACCAGGTTTGCTAAGCTGCTAATGCGGGGCCTTTACTCTTAACGGCGTAGTTTTAGAAACTGGATAGAAATATCTTGCTTTGGGTAAGGACATATGCTAAATTGAGAAACCGGCAAAAAAAAATGAGATTTTGTGAGCTTTCACTAACAAACAGCAAGCACAACATCTGCAATTCTGCCACCTGGCTATAATCTGCTCCGTGTATAATGTCTCCCTGTTGTACAGCGTCCTTCTTATTACTTTTCTATCCTAAGGCTAGAGTTCTACGCTTTTTAAATTGACTACGGTAATCTCTTTCTCTCTTTTGTAAAGAACTCTCGTTCCTCACAAGATGAGTCAGCAATAGCGTTTAGGAAAATCTAAGCGTGACATAATGCTTATATAATTACATCTTACTTCAACATTTGATAATAAATATTACATTTTTCTCTGCTTGCATTCTGCATAGAGAATTTTTGTTGTTTTTTTTTGTTTTTTTTGTTCCAGGTTTAAAATAATAGCAGGTAAACAGGATGGACGCCCTAAGGCACACTTCCTGTCTCGCTCTCCTTTATCTCCTGAACCAACCTGCAGGTTTCCGATTTATTTGTTTGGTTTTCTCCTCCATCAGCTACAGTAGTAAACAAGCTTCAGACAGGAGAATCAAAAGGGCTCACAGCTGAATTTCACCTCTATCTCCTAAAGTAGTGTCTGGATAGAAAACTACACCATGTTTCATACACACACACACACACACACCTTTCTTTCTCATGTTTTATACATGCATAGGAACTTTAATTTCAAGATACAGTGTTGCCGCTCTGTAAGTGGATGCTGGTATCTTGTTTGTTTTGAGTTCTAACACGTTAGATCTAAAGTGAAACAATGCAGCGAAAGTGCCGAATCTGATCTTTCAATGCATTTCCATTCATGTTAAAGTACCCGAACCACAGGCATCTGCAAATTTAATGACATGCTGCACTTTAAACCTGATAGGCTTTTATTTTAAACCTACTGCTGGGGTACAGAGTAATAAGGCTGACGGACAAAAAATAATTAATGAAGGATTGGTATTTAGATTCTGCTATAATATGATGTCTGTATGTTTTTTTTTTTTTGAACATCCGACTCACTCTTCATCCTATTAATATCCTCTGCACTTTTGGGGGGACAAAAATGTCCTAATAGATTGGAACTGTGGAAATTTGTGGGAGATCGGACACTGATGTTGAGTTAAGGAGGTCTGGGGTGAATCAGTTAAGTTGTTTGTTGGGGTTGAGTCAGAATCAGTGCTCGGTGCAGGACACTCAAATTATTCCACTCCAACCAGAACACAGCGTGTCTTCATGGAGCTCAGGAACAGAGACATTGTTATGCTGGAACATTGTTTGGGATCCGAAGGCTACATTTACACTGCATGTATCAAGTGGCCCAGCTCGTATTTTCTTTCTCTAATGTGGGATATGACCCACAATCAACATTTCTCTCTCACACACACACACACACACACACACACACACACATATATATATATATATTACGTCTACGTACATATACAAAATTAAACATATACATCAATACACAATGCGAATGTGGACAATTCTTTCTGGATCGATTCACAAATTTCAAAAATCTACTTTCTATTTCTAAACGTTAAATGATGCCGTGATGTTGACGGAACTCAAAAGATGGAAATGTAGTGCCGGGACAGGCTGTGGTGTACTGAAAAAGATTCAGAAAATTGTATACTAAAATCTAACTTTTTTTAAGCAATTAGGGTATAAGTAAGGGGGCACTCGTTTAACATCCAAGTTTACTAATATCTCACGGTCACCTCGCAATATCAAAATAGCAGATGTATGTCCGAATTTCATTCATACCACCTGTAACCATACTATAAGTACGTACTTTCTGAAAGTGCATACATACTTAAATTTAGCAAATACTTAAGTAGTAGGCGATTTCGGACGAAGCCTTAGTTTTAGTTACTGATAACATATGGCCGTTACTGCTGAACTGAATAAATCGTATGCTTCTACAGACAAATATGATTACCTGTTACTTCTTTTTATTTTTGTGTTTGACTTGCCAGTTCACATCTATTTGTTTTATTAACCAAAGATAAAATTAAATTAATTATGAGTCATTACCGATACAAAGGCTTTTAAAGGATGCATCAATATTATTTTTTTCATAGCTTCGTAGACCTTTGAAACGGAATCAAACCAAGAGGTGTCTAGAGATTGTCAAAGTTTTTCGTTCGATTAGCTACAGAACAACCCACTTTTGTCTGAGGACCTAATTAACCTAATTTGATTTATTAACCTAAATAACTCTTTAAATTGCACTTTGTGCTGAGAATTAATATCTTGCAAAACACCTAGTAAAATAATATGCACTGTCAGAGGAGCAACGACAAAAGAAATTAGTTAAGACTTGAGATAATGAACTGTTAACGCTCACAAAGGAGGAGAAGTATATATACACATTATTTATAATTAAAGAAGTGTCATGAACTGCTGTCAGATGTATTAAGAAGTTTAAAAAGACCGACATAGAGAAAAACAAGACAGAGGCAGGAAGTGAACGCTTTTAAAAACTCTGGAATGAAAACTATTGAAAGAGGTTTTTTAAAGACTCAGGAACAACTGCCCAGGACACTAGTGAACGACGTTTCACGAGGACAGTCACTAGAGCCCTTAACAGGGATGAACTGCGAGTTTGACCAAGAAAGACTTTACTTCTTTACTAAGAAGAGACACCTCCAAGCTTGAAAACGTGTCCTTTGGTCCGATAAGACAAAACTAGAGCTCTTTGGCTATAGATATGTTGCCTGTGTTTGGAGAAAGAAGAGGCGAACAACCCCCCCCCAAAAAAACAGCCGTGTGCGTATGTTAAGTGTGTTTGGAACTGGAAATCTCGTCAAGAAGATTTTAAAAAACAACCGCACAGAATCCACAACGAAACTTGGTCTGGGTGGACAATTTGTCTTCCATCATGATAATGCCCCAAATCATAGCTCATATCTGGTGAAGAACTACCTCCAAATGAGCAAAGTGAACATTGTTGAACGGCCTGCACAAAGCCCGGACCTGAATCCAATAGAAAAGCTCATGAGTTCATGCCAGAAGACCAACACATCAGGAGGCACTTGAGAGATTTGCTAAGGAATTATGGGCTGCCACTCCTAGGGAGACATGCTTGAAACTTGCTGAGAACTACAACAAACAACTAAAGGCTGTTATCATGCAAAAAGGATATACTGTCGACTAACATAGCTAATAATTTTAACCTGTAAACTTGTTTTATTCTTGGTTATAATTTTGTTTCTATTCATATTACAAACACGCTACAAAAATTTGTTTTGTTAATAAAATAATGAAATATTTTGTAGTGAGCTAATAATTTTGCCTTTAAACGCACACACACACACACATCCATATTCAGACATTCAACCGCTAGCTGGCATACCGAACGCCACAGTAAACGCTGTAACATCCGCCCAGAATACCGCGGCTTATTCGATATCTAGTCAGACATGCGCGATAGCAAGGGCATAAGCAAGTGGAGTCGTCTGATCTCCCAAGTAAATACTGTACATCATAATTAATAAAAACAGTTTTTTGCAGTACATCCTATTGTATTATTTTGTATGCAATAGTTGTTGTTTATAAGTATATTTTTTGTATTTAAATATGTGTAACAAAAAAAATGCAGTGTTTTGGGCAACCCGGAAGAAATTGATTTGACATACGAGTAATTTGAGTTATGTCACAGAACTAATTAAACTCATAAGTCAGCATAAGTCAGGGCAAATATATATATATATATATATATATATATATATATATATATATATATATATATATATATATAATATATAATATATATATAAAATGTTATAATTTATATCATATATGTATATTACATACACAGTATGTCACAGAAGTGTAGTGTAAGAGTTTCAAGAGTACACCCTTACATTTCTTGTAAAATTTTTATTATGACTTTTTATGTGAAAACACTAAAGAAATAAAACTCTGCTACAATGTAAAGTAGTGAATGTACAGCTTGTGTAAACAGTGTAAATTTGCTGTCCCACACAGTGTAAATGTGCTCAACACACAGCCATTAATGTCTAAACCCCTGGCAACAAAAGTGAGTACACCCCTAAGAGGAAATGTCCAAATTGGGGTCCAAGTAGCCATTTTCCCTCCCTGTTGTCATGAAACTTAAGTTAATTTTACAAGGTCTTAGGTGTGAATGGGGAGCGGGGTATATATATATACACACACACAGATTGCAAGCTTCTCAGCATTGTGTTTTTGTAGACCTGAAGAAAGCATATGACAGGATACCAAGAGAAGAGCTGCCGTATTGTATGACGAAGCCAGGAATAGCAGAGAAGTATGTCAGAGTAGTGCAGGATATGTATGAGAGGAGCAGGACAGTGGTGAGGTGTGCAGTGGGACAGACAGAGGAGTTTGAAGTAAAGGTGGGACTGCATCAGGGATCAGCTCTGAGCGCCTTCTTGTTTGCTGTGGTGATGGATCATTTGACAGACGAGGTCAGACAGGAACAGTGAGATTACAGGGTAAAGGTGAAGAAGGTACAGGAGTTTAAGTACTTGGGGTCGACAGTCCAGAGCAATGGTGAATGTGTGAAAGAGGTAAAGAAGCGAGTACAAGCAGGTTGGAATAGGTGGAGAAATGTGTCAGAAGTGTTGTGTGATAGGAGAATATCAGCTAGAATCAAGGGGAAGGTGTACAAGATAGTGGTGAGACCAGCAATGATGTAAGGTTTAGAGGCAGTGATGCTGAGGAAAAGACAGGTGGCTGAACTGGAAGTAGCAAAACTGAAGATGTTCTTTGGGAATGACAAGGTTGGACAAGATTAGGAACGAGTTTATCAGGGGAACGGCTCATGTTAGAGGTTTTGGGGAAAAAGTCAGGGAAGCCAGATCAAGGTGGTTTGGACATGTACAGAGGAGGGATAGCGAATATATTCGTAGGAGGATGCTAGAAATGAAGCTACCAGGCAGAAGGCAATAAGGGGAAACCAAACAGGGGGTATTTGGATGAGATAAACGAGTACATGAAGTTAGTGGGTGTGATTGAAGAGGATGCAGAGAATAGGGTTAGGTGGCGACCCCTAAAAGGAAACAGCCGAATGGAGATGATAATATAAAGGGTATTAAAGCTTTTGGTTATTCCTTTGGCATTGTGTGACATTGTGTTGAAAGCATTCGCTGGCACAGTCCTTTATCTTGTCAGTAGTAATGTAGGTGAATTTTGTAGGATTTTGGAGGAATAGGGAAACCAAATTCTGATACCTGCCAGGTTACTTTGTTTATTTATTTAGTTTATGATGTTTCATAGTATTTTAATTATTTCCCTCCTCTCTTTTGCTCGCTTTCTTTAAGCTTAAGCACCAGAACTTGAGGGTCGTAATGATGGCTCAGACCCAACTACATATTCTTTTTGCTCCTCGCACTTTTACCCCACAAGTGCTGAACGGATGCCACCGGTTGCAAAGCAAACAATTAGAGCATGCATCTCTTCACCGTCTGCACGAGAGAAGGAAACTAGGCAAAGTCCCCTCGGGAGGGTAAGATGAATAATAATTACCATAACAGTCAAATAATTTTTTCTTGTACAATCCATGACAAGACTCAACGAAAAAGACAAAACACTTTGTGACCTATGAGCTTTTGAAGAATCCACTCAACCGTGCCGCTAGCAACTTTATTTTTCCACCTGATCCCCTTTTCGAGAGTAAAAAAAAAAAAAAGCGCACAAGTTTTCCATCTCCTCAGTGTTCCTGTGTCTGTGTTTTGCTTTGGCCCAGCCCGGGTTGCCACGGGGCTTTTTTTACCTATCTCCACTTTTTCTGCACACTTGCTTCACTTTTCCCAGTTGTCCATAACTCATGGCTCTACTTAGGTTAACACCTTTAATTTCAACATAGACTTAAATTGCAAAAAGAAGGAAAAATTTACAGAAGCTTTTTATGTGATACTTTAGAAATATTTTAAGTTGGAATATTTATCTGGATATAATTAAATTATTTAATTAAAAAAAATATGTATTTTTGCAATTCCAAGGTAATTCCCATGGAAAGTTTGCAGCCTTAAAAATTTCTTGTATTTTGAAACCCCTAAGCTTATCAATGTCTGTCCACAAGTCACGATACTGTTGCATTCAAGATGCAGAAGAAATACCGCAAGAACATACCCCCACACACACACCCTAGGAGTCCGTATATAGGTGTATATAAATGAATAAATGTGCGAGAAGTCATAGTGATGAATAATGTAGAGTCTTTCAGCTATGTCTATATTTTATCAAAATAGTTATGGTAGCGAGTGGGCAATGCTGGATCATTTACACAACACAGCTCGCAGATGAGAAATGAGAAAGTTTACACGTTTTGACCACATTGAACCTCTGTTCTTTAATGCTAATCCAAAATCCCTGGAAGGTTGGCATCAAAATCTGACAGCAAATATTAAGTTTTGTTCCCTTTTCCCTTCCCCATCCTTTTCCCTTTGCCCACCCCTTTAGTTCCCCTTCCCCATCCCTTTTCCCATTTCCACCTTTTTAATTCCGTTTCCCCAATTCGCCTTTCCCCTACCCCACCACTTTTGTTCCCCTTCCCCTTCCCCATCCCCATCCCTTTAGTTCCCCTTCCTGTTCTCTGTTACATTTATTTCTATATTTATCTGGTATTGACTTTGCTAGAAGTTGGAGTCTTTCATTTTCATTGATTCATCCGCTTACACATACATGTTTAAATGTTTGTGTGATTCCAGAAGATTTAATTTTGACTTAATTTACAAAGTATGCATTAATTTCATAAATTTTTAGGTGATATTAATTTTACAGATGGTTTATAGGTGGTATTTATGTGTGTTATTTTTTTAACTAGCAAGTTAGGTTTAAGAAGTATTTTAAGTGGTGGCCCAAATGGTTAAGGCGCTGAGTTGCTGATCTGAAGACCAGGGTTCTAGCCCCACCAGCGCCAGCCTGAGATGCTGCATAGAAGACCAGAAATACCTGGGTTCAAGCCCTGCCACCGGCAAGCCTGGGTCCTTAAGCGAGACCCTTAACCCTTCCTGCTCCAGGGGCGCTGTATCATAGCTGACCCTACGCTCTGACCCCCAACTTACTAAGATGGGATATGCGAAAAAAGAATTTTACTGTGCTGTAAAAATATATGTGACAAAATAAAGGCATTTACATTTTACATTTAGAAATGCAAGATAATATAATATGACTCCTATGATGAATACATGAACTTTTATATCCAAATACCCTTTTGGCAGTTTTTAAGCTCCCCACACTTCAAGAAAAACCAACACACAAATTAGAAAACAATATTCTAAATACGTTTAAATAATGACTGGTGAGTTTTAGATTCAAAAGACTTTAAAAATGAAAAATAATCGAGTAAACTGACTGCTGCTTATGGATAAAACCAAGGTTTGCATTAATTAGCCATAATATTAAAACAACCGAGAGCTAAAGTAAATATTATTGAATACTAAGGATGCACAATTAACCGAAATGATTAAAATGTTGTAAATGTGCATCTTGTGATATACATATCGCACTTTTTTAGGTTAGTAAAACACCTGGCACACGGATGTGTGTGTGCATGCTTTGACGCAACTCAATCAACAAGCCGTGAAGCTTTTATAGCAAGCTAATCTTTATGAGATTAGCCAGCCTGGTGCACCTGTAGATGCTGCAGACAATTTGGTGTTAAAACTAAAAAGCATCTTAAAAATATGTCAGTATTTGGGTTTTAAAAGCGATGCTCACATGCAGACTGAGGTTCTATGTAGAACATGCAAATCTCGAGTGACAATGCAGAGGAGAAACACTACAAATCTTTACAATCATCTTAAAACCAAGCACCATTTGCTTTGGCTATGCTCGGCCGAAAAATCAAACACAAATGAGTGTGCTTGATCTTTTTTTTTTTTAATTTTTTTTTCAATATATATATATATATTGCATGTTGAATATCGCATTATTAAGCATAGTATTGCATATTGTATTATTCTTTTATACTGTACAGTTCTATTGAATAATAGACACAAGACATTATGAAGAAAGTGTTGCAAGAAAGACTTTGACTAGGACTGAATTGTAATGGTTATAGCGTGTTAGTGGTATGGAATGGTTATCACTGGGCTACCATGGCTCACTTCTTTGTGCCCCAACACCAAAGTTTTTTGGTCCGAACTTCAAACAAGCCATTCTGCTTACCATGTTAACTAAAGTGTTTATTTCTCCTGTTCATAGAGTCATGACATTTTGAACCCGCCCACTCCCTCTCTTTATAATATAGAGTGGGTGGCAGTAGTTCATTGGGTCCCCAAGCAAGGCCCTTAACCCTTAACTGCTAAACTGGATTAAAAAAACTTACTCTGGATAAGGGCAGCTGCAAAATATAAAAATTATTAAATTATTGTTTATTATTTGCTCCACACAGAGTCTGCACGTTGTTTAGGATAAACAGGGATGATACATTTCCACACATTTGTTATAGTTTGACTTACAGCAATTAGACAGAAAATGTGTTATCAGATGGCAGGCTACATTATTATATACATTTTTTTCTGTTCTACAGTAGTTTTTTTTTTTTACACCATGATTTTCTCTTTATAAAACCACATCTCGCTCCTGCTCACTAGGTGTGAAGGCTAGAGTGTGTGTACTTTTGTTCGTATTAGGGGTTAGGAATATTTTTTTTAAAGGTTTTAAAAGTGTATGGAGCTCTTGCAGTGTTTCCAGCACAAGCTCATAATGTAACATTTATAAGGCATGACTTATTGAGACAGGTTTCCATGAGGAAGTGAGGGCTGGGAGCTAGTAAACCATAATCAAGAGCAGTCTCTCCAGCTGCAATAAACTCTGGGCCATCTTTTGCACTGCGAGTGAAGCAATTTAATAAAAGATGAATGAATTATAACTGCTGTATTTTTTCCATATTGTTTTTTTATGCATGTGTAATAGTGCTTTATAGTAGGACCAGAAACTGGAGGTTCTGAGAAATATATAAAATCAGGGGTCAACAGACTCAGTCCTGGACGGCTGGTGTCCTGCATAGTTTAGCTCTTGCCTCAACACACCTACCTGTAAGATTCAAGATTACCAAGCAAGATCCTGATTAGCTACAACAGGTGGCCTTAACTACATTTACAGCATTTGGCGTACGCCTTTATCCATCGCGACTTACATTTACCTCTTTTATACAACTGAGCAATTGGGGGTTAAGGGCCTTGCTCAGGGGCCCAATAGTGTTGGCTTGGTGGTGCTGGGAATCAAAACCCCAGTCTTTCTGGTCTCAGTCCAACACCTTAACCACTAAGCCACCACTTCTCCCCTAACTAGAGTTGGTGCTAAACTCTGCAGACCCCCCAGGACCGAGTATGGTATAGATTATGCTATAGATTATAGTGGGGGATTTTTTGTTTATTAGTCCGTGGATGTTCCATTTGATTTGGATAAAAGATACCAGAGATTAACCAAAATTACCACAAAAGCATCCCTAATTGTATGCATCAGCACATGAACAAACCCAACGCAGTATACAATGAACTTTTTTTTTTTTTTTCAGCCAGCAAATCCGTTTTGAAAAAAGTCGACCGGCAATACCAACATTGCTGGATTTGATTGGTGCTGTAGATCTATTTATTTAACATCAAGTTACTGAAATAGTCCCCCTCCCCCATGCAGAAATATTTTATTTTTGGAAATTGGTAAAATTGGTCATATTTTTGGGTGTCTGATGCATTTATGTCATTTCGCATAGAAAAAAACCTCACCGAGTCGCCGCCAGGAAAAAAAAAAAGTCATCTTCCAACAGTCTCTAAAATCATTGGCTGAAAATCTAACTTCAAGTCTGCCCAAATGACTTTTCCTCCCAACAGCACAATTAAATCTGTGGGTATTATGGTCTTCTACCATGCACACAGCCAAATTTATTGGTGCTATTAACAAGCATAATGGCAAAGAAACTGGTCTCTTTGCGTCAGTCTCATTCACGTGAACTAAAATAGCAACCTTTTTAAAGAGGTGGCATCGTCTAGATAGACTCCAAAAGCCTTGGGATTATTTATGTTTTCATTATAATTCTAATGAAATTGCACGAGTCGGATTTTAAGAGGCACTTTATATCTCCGGTACAGCAATTAGTGCTACGATAGCTGCAAATTTTGTGAAGTTAGCATCTATATTATCAGAACATAGCTACATGTTTCAGATGCATCACAGGACACTGTTCTATTTTTTTATTTTTATTTTTTTCTCAGGCTTGTGTTTTTCTGTTATTAAAGTTTAATAGTAAAAAAGCTGCATATATGGAGCAGCACATAACCAGATCAGATACGCTCTCCAATGACAGAGCTACAGCTTTTAATTTCAAATAAAATCCCAAGGTGCCTTTTAGCTTTTTGGACGAGGTTACCAAAAAGGATCTGACGACAACATACTGCTGTACCTTCCAGAGAAAAGGTTTAACTCGATCAAAAGAAAAATCTGCGCCTGAATACCTCCCTAACCATCAGTGTCAATGGTTCCGCATGGTTTCCATGCCCCCGTAAAAAGCTGCATTCTTGTTTCTCATGAAGTCAAAATAATCACACACGTCATGATGGTCAATTACAATCAGGATTCTTTTATTTGGCCAGCACACACTTTCTGGCCCGGCTCTATTGAAGTATACATCAGTTCCATAGTATTGCGGCTGGCGTTGATTTGGTATTCTTGCTAGCCATTAAGGGAGGGGAGAAATAATGTCTGTGCTCATTAAAAGAGCGATAGACCTCCTTCAATTCTGCCACCGCAGACAAACAAGCCAACAAAAGCAACAGAAAGACAACAAAAAAGTCCAAACAAGAAAGGACGTGTAGTTCCCTTTGCTGCTTATTACCACAAAATATAATATTCAACTGCCAGTCCGATGTTCTGTATTCAATTTCGCCTTCCCCAGAGGACAGGAATTACGCGGCTGAGGCCAATTGAAAATGTTAATTTTCGAAAGAACCTTTGTTTTGCCTCTTTGGCTAAATTGCTGGATGCTAACAATTATTTGAATATTAAATTAAATTAGCTTGTGCTTCTGTTCTTAATAGACAAATAGGTCAAGCTGCGAAAAACCCTGTGCTTTGGCCATTTCGCCACATCTCTCTCTCTCTCTCTCTCTCTCTCTCTCCCTCTCCCTCCTATTTATTTCCCTTTTTTTTCTTTTTTGTCTTTCCCACTCTTTTGTGTCATATGTATCCAATGAACCTTACTGGTCAGTGAGATCCGACCGGTCTCCTGAGAATGTAATGATAGTAGATGCCACATTTAAATTGTTTTGTGTCAAAATATCGGTTTCCTGGTGGAAATAAGAAACCACGAAAGAATGATAGACAAGACGAAGACAATACGCAAACATTGTTACAATACTGATGAAGATTGTGTTAATAGAGATGCATTTTTTACAGACAATGCACGTAATATGGATGTGGCTGTGCATGTGGCAGAATTTGAGGCGCAGTTTTGTTTCAGATCATTAAGACTAAATATGTATGTAAAAAGTAAGAGCAAATTAAAAATAGAGAAAGATAACAGAAGTTCAAGCCAGCAAAGCAAGTTTTAGCTCGTCACTGCCTCACATTGGGTCCCTGCTGTGTAGCTAAACAAAAAAAATATACATGCAAATTTAATAAAAATGGTCAGTCATACAGAAATTACATTTAAAGCACAAATAGGGCAATAAATGCTTATTTTTATTTTGTTTTTTACTTTTAATGGTGGGTGAGCCTCTGTGGCTCCCAAAGACTGCAAGACCGTGTTACACACTAACAGCAGTTATAAATGCGATTCTTTTATTGACCTTTCGATCTTAGTGCTGGGCAGCTGCAATACCTGACAGAAGTTGGAATAGATTTTGGATGCCATATTTTTAAATAACCTTTATAAGAATTAAAATCGCTGATGAACCGCTTTGACTACTGATGTGGTCGACTTTTTCTACATTGGTGTGTACGAGTTGTAAATTACAATTCGAAAATCATGATCTTTCATCTAGTGTCTTTAATTGAATAAGTATTATTAATTAGTTTTTGGTGAACTTAAAAACTTAAAGTTAAAAACTTTTAAACAGGATTAGACATTTCTAACAAGGAGCGTAACACTAAGTTATAGCAGGTTAATTCATTTACATTTATATTTGGCAGACGCCCTTGTACAGAGCGACTAAGCAACTGAGTAAATGGGGGTTAACTCAGGGGCCCAGAAGTTGCAACTTGGGGGTACTGGGAATCGAACCCTGATCTTCCAATAAGCAGTCCAACACCTCAACCACTGCCCCAATTCAAATGAACACATGGACAGTTTGACTAATAAGAGAGAGGAGAAACCCTATGAAGTAAGTGTAAAGTCTTCATTTAATATTTGGAATACAGCTCATGGATTCTAAGAGAATGGGTTGCTAGGTTTAAGCAAAATTGGCTTAGAAAAGTACCTCATGATTAACAGATTACAATGACTACAATGACTTATTAGTCCTTATGATTGGACTTAGTCTGAAATAAAACAAGCTTTACACAAAGAGATGCATTTTTTATTCATGATTTTTTTTTCAAGGTTTCGTCTTTATTATCTTATCAAAGGTTTTTTTTCTACCCTAAGACCTGAATAGAGATGAACGTAAATGTATGAACGTATTATCCACTTTGAAATAGGTGGAAGTATAACATCTAATTTAAAGATTAGGGCTGTTGTATTGGCAAGGGCTTAACGATACAATACAATGTATTCTGATATATTGCAATACAATAAAAAAATTAAATAAAAATAAATAAATAAATAAAATCACAAAAGGGATGGCTCGTTACTCATTTTGGCTTTAGTACAATACCGATATGTTAGACCTCCCTTCGATACTAAATCAATACTAAAAATAATCAGCCTCAAAAGACAATTAAAATAAATGTTTTATAATAGTTTGTAGGTGGTATTTTACTTGGGCAAATAGTATTTCTGAAATCTGGGAAGTGGTGGCTCATGGTCATGGTATCTTTAATAACAGAAAATTACAATAGGGCATCCCTCCCTTTCTAATGTAAAGGGAGGGGTCATACATGGGTCATACATGGGATAGTTAGGGTTTCTCCAAATCTCCATGGTAAGTAAGAGGTAAGTGCTTTAACACTGCAGGGTCAGTTTACCTAATAAAGTTTGACAAATGTTGCTTTATTGTTAAGTGTTATTTAAACTAAATCTTGTTTTCGCTTGTAGACTCAGAGACAAAGAATAAGCATTAAATATAAACCTTTCGCTCTGTTGGCTGCTTTATACCGGTCGCGTAATATTTCATTCAGCTATTATTAGTCTATGGTATGAATTGAAATAGAATTTATATTTGTTTTTTCCAGTACTGATATACTACATATCCCTACATTGCAATAGTTCAAAACGGAGTGGACCCTTATTATTTCCGCCCTGGTTGTTTCTGAGTCAGTGGCCGTGTGTATCAGCGACAAGAAAGTAGTTTAACACTAAAGGTTTCAACATTATTAACGTAAACCAGTTTAAAGAGACATTTTATTGTCTCAATATACTACTATCTATAATATGTTTAGATTATAATTTATAATCTGCTCCGCGCTGTTTTATCTAACATTCTGTACAACGTCCTGTTTTTTGTACTGTCAAGTCACCTTTATTTATATAGCGCTTTCAAAGCAGCTTTACAGAAATACATCAGAGAAGACAATATTAAACATTCATTAGAACAGTCTATTTGCTTGATACCCATAAATTTAGAGTCCCCAACTAAGCAAGCCAAAGGCGACCGCAGCAAGGCACCAAAACTCCATCTGTTCAGTCTGTTTTTTTGTACTGTATAGTCTGTTGTAATGTTTGTACTGTTTACTGCACTGTAGGTTGCACACATGCACTTTATGTTGCTAAGACAATTTACTCTTAGTCTTTAGGTCTGTGTGGTTCTGTTAAGTGTTGTTAACAAAGGCTTTTTGTTGTTCTTGTTTTGTGTAATCCTGTGTTTTTGTGTAGCACCATGGGGTCCTGGAGAAACGTTGTTTCATTGCACTGTGTACTGCGTCTGCTTATATATGGTTGAAATGACGAAGCTTCTTTAACTTGAACGATAGTGCGATGGTTGGCTTTATCTAAATTTCACACAGGCTTATCCAGAGATCTTGGGTTCAGTCGGTGTTCCAGTTCATCCCAAAGGTGATCATCAGGTGATCAGGACACTCGTAATCTTCCGCTGCAAACAGAACACATCATGTCTTCATAGAGTTCAGGGGTTTTGTGCACAGGGGCATTGTCATGCTGGAACAGGGTTTAAATCTTTAAGTTTCAGTGAAGGAATAATTTAAAGCTACAACACAGAAATATTTTTGAGAACTGTATGTTTCAGACTTTGTGGGGAAACAGTTCGGAAAACTTATTTGAGTCTTCAAAGTTTTGACCATACAGTGTATTTATAAATCAGTCTCTATGTCTCCTAAAGCTATAAATGTGGAATGTCTAACCCTCATTTTCCCTCTTTTTTTATGAGCAGTCAGACTAATAGCCTATACCCTGACCTATAATAACACAAACAACAGGTGGTCTCCAACCACTTAGTACAACAGTTTGTTTTTATGCGACACCCTTTTTTTACATTTTTCTTTGCATCATTAACAATTTTCGTCTGTTAAAAGAGTGACCTAACCCTCTCACCAGCTTCCCATCGACCATGCAACATTTTTCTTCCTGATTTAACAGTTTAAAAGCATGACATCGGAAATTATCACCCAAATTTGGGTTGCACAATGTTAATTTTAAGCAATTACTTAAAAATAAAACCATAATTAAAATATATATATATAAAAAAAAAATGAAATAAATAGGTCAACCTGAAAACAACAGGAAGGATAAAATCTGGGAATGCTGTTTTAGCATCAGGCTTTAGCTTGCCATCACATAACTCTCATAACTATTTGCACAGGACTACCATCGTCTATGTACCTCTGGTTATTTATCATTATAATTGTTGCGATTGTCTGTAATCTAAATCCCGTGCAATTTCGTCAATGTTGTTAACTTGTCAAGTGAAAATTTTCCCTGCAAAACCATATTTAACCAAACACAGAGGTCCTGTGATAAATTTGGCATCTTTGCGATCGGCAGGTTTGCGCGCATCAATTATCGTTTCCTGTGCGTGAAGAATGGAGGCTGCTGAGTGTTCAGGTTGTGCCATACAACAATTTTCGGAATGAAAAAAAAAAAAAAAAACTTCATGCGGTTACTGTGCTGAGCGTTTTATGTCATGTCACATGGCTATGTTGGCATTGAGTTTAGTGATTCCACTCGATGATAGTAAATGGGAATTTTTCTGAAATGTAACCCGTTCTCTGGGAAAAACCAAAATACCAACCGGTTGCAAAACCTGCCCCTTATCAGTCTGGACACCCTGAAGCAGCGTTTTCAAATCAATGGTCTCAAAATAATAATAATAAAAATAATAAGTTTAAATAAGAAAACAGGATGTAAGCTCTTACAAGCCAATCTCTAAATCACATATGGTTTCCAACATTAATCCCGTACAAATAGAACATTAGCTGCTAGGTGTTGAGTCACCCATTACGTATATGTTTATATGTACTATAATTTAATTTTATAACCAACTGCATGATTTTATACTACCAGACAAATTCACCTGCTTCAACATAACTGCAGCTTTTTGTTATTGTTAAGTCCCGGGAGGAAAAAAAAAAATATCGTAAAAAAGTATATTAAAGCTCTACGGCTGGATTTACTGCAGCTTGTTCACACAAAGGGTTAACCATTACATTTCCAACCTTCTACGTTAGTTAATCGTTCTCTATTGTAATACAGGCTTATTAGAAATGTTCGGCTGGAAATAAAGGTGAAGCGTCGCGGTAACTGTTCTTTACACTCTAACACAATTTATTATATAAAGTGCCTTTTGTTCAACAATTATCCATAACCTTACTGAACCACATAGCTGCTATCTTTGTTTCTATTAAGCATTGTTTTAAGAGATTATTGGGGGGAGAAAAAAAAGGCAATTCAGCAGGGTCTCCGCACTGCACCCACACATCATGTCTTATCATTTCCAAAACGTATGCATAATTTACCGAGCTTGGAAATGAATTTCGACTCTGATATCTACCCTTGGTCAATTATTTCTCTTTATCAATATCTTTCATCTATATTGCATTGGCTTATTTGCATTTCATAACCAAATACTAATCTAACGCTTTTGTAGCGCCTGAACTCTTTATGCTAATGAAGCGAAGGTTCTCAGGGCTATCAATTACTCCGTGTCTAAAAGGAGAAAGAGGGAGCTAATTTTCAGGCCTGTTAAGGTGACAGGACATGCAATCCTTTACAATCATTACCCTCGCCGATGTGATGACTTACTTTTCAACACCGCCGGCAAGTCGTTTAACCTCTGCAGATATCAGCTGCACTGTTTCTCGAAATACATTTCATGTGAACGAGGCTTAAAAGCCAAGCGGGACAAAATTATTATGTACACATAAGGGGAAGTAAGAAGACCACCTGTGATTGGAGTTTTGTAATATACTGTAAAAGCGGTCTAAAAATACACGCAAGCTGTTGCAGCGGCCACACTGGATCGGGAATATAATGCGAAAATGTGCTGCATCTCACAGTTCAACACCTTCACCAATGAGGATGATGCAACCACAGTTCATGGTTTATTATTATAACATAATAATTACTCAACACCGTCTGCAATCCTTTCAAGCTAATTAATATTTCAACACCCTGTGTAATAATACTAATACATTATTACTTACTGACCTGGGCCTGTTTTAAAACTAGACTTAAAACATTTATTTAGGCTGGTTTTTAAATATCCAACAACGCTCTGACATTTTTTTTGTATATTTTATATGAAATATATATTTTTTTATTGTTTTACTGATGTGTTTATTACTGTACTTATTATAAAGCACTTTGGTTCACTGTGTGCGTTGTAAAGGGCTGTACAAATAAATGATCGATTGATTGAAAACAAAGCCAGTCAGATAATATTTCAGCAAAGGTAACTACCAAAAAATACCAAGATGATAGACAAAGTATTCCATGTGACATCAGGAGACTATAGGAGTACTTTTTTGTGCAAAGAAAACAACTTTATTCCACATTTTTATTCCTACTGCTTCGCCTTTGATGCTTTATGGCAGTTAGCAAACTCTTTTATGGTGCATATACCGCCAGCTACCAGGATGGAGTATAGAGCACTGTATCAAGAACCTTTTCATTTATAACCTTTTCATTACCTTTTCATATATAGCAGATGCGGTACACCGTAAAATGAAACCACTTTTCTCCAGGATCATGGAGCTACATATAACACAAAAACTACACAAAAAATAAATAAAAAATTAGCTACTTAACGCAAGAACAGCACAGAACTAAGGACTAGTAAAGTGTAAAGTAAGTAAGTGAGTAATAGCAGCAAAGATTATTGTGCAGCACAGCACTAATGCAGAAAACAAAAAAAACAAAATGAATAAATATATTGCGATTTAGTCTTCTTAAGTGTGCAGCACACATTTTGTAGATTAATTTTTTGTGTGCTTAATTCCTTGTAGTCCAGCAGAAGCAGTGTGCCTTTCTACCAAATAGATAATTAGCTTCTTGCTGCTATTAGGCATATATATATATATATATATATTAGTGTTTATTTTCTAGTGCAAATCACTTTTAAGGAATAAAAAAAAAAATGACCTTTTCTTCTGTAAACAAGCTTTTTTTTTTTAAAATAAGGTAAGAAGTCTAGCTACGTTATCAGTAGTTTACTAACTGCGGAGTAAGTAAGATACGGTTTGGACGTCCGGTTTAATCACAGGTCTGTTGTTAAAGCGTAAAATTCCACCTTATTACGACATTCAATGTAAAACTATCGGATTGCAACGCGGCTGAAATATGCACGAGAAGAAATGTTCTATATTCTATCCAGCACTTGGAGAAGATATTTCAACTCCTTTTTTATAACTGACTTAAAAGGCACTACGTCTTTAGCGAGCTAGCGGATTATGGTGCCTGTGGTCAATCCCTTATTTTAGACGCGCTGTTTTCCGGGGTATTAATTGGCGAAATAAATCCTTTGACTTGGGAGAAGCCAAAATTCCATTCCACCCCGCTTACTATTTGTTTTGTTTTTACTCAAGAAGAGCAGTATAGTATATATATATATATATATATATATATTATAATATATATATATAGATATATATATATATATATATATATATATATATATATATATATATATATATATATATATATATATATAAATATATATAAGTATATATCTTTCACACCACAGCATTTTGCGATTAGTTAAATCAGCGGTTTAAATCATGATTGCGATTCGATATCGAATCACTGTTCAGCCCCATTAAATATGCAATCACAGTTTTTACCTCTACCTCATTTTTAAATAGCCTGAAAGTTTAAAAGTGGAAAACCTATAATACCGATAGATAGATAGATAGATAGATAGATAGATAGATAGATAGATAGATAGATAGATAGAATCATTAATTACTTTTGGATTAGGATTAATGTTCATTAAAGGCTCAAAAAGGCGAAACAATTCTGGTAAATTTCAGGAAACTAAATATTCCAAGTTGGAAACTTAACAGGAATGTATGGAAATTTAATTGAAATTATTTAGAACTGTGAGGAAACTTATATAAACTGTACATACAAACAAACCAAACATTTTTGCTTGTAAAATGGCAAATTACATTTCTGACATTTCAGAGCCTGGAAATTAAGGCAAAAAACTTTTTTTTCATTTTTGGGGGAAAATTCTTTACCCCTAATGTTTGCTCAGTCAGTGCATTTGTTTTTTACAAAAGATATAATTTTGTTAAAAATAATTTTGTTCCTGTTAATTTTTCATAGAACGTTTTTAGCCTTGAAAATTCCTGGAATTGTGCAACTCTAATGTAGCCAAATACTAAAGTGTCTTTAATTTAAAAATAAATAAATAAATCAATCTGATTCCAGTCTATATGATAGCATAAATTTTAGAATACGCCTTTCTACAGCCGCTTCAAGCTGCTAGGTCCTGTTTTGTGACCTTTCTGTGCAGCTCACACCATTGGACAAGTATGTCCAACAATAGCTCAATCCAAAATTGGACATACCTACAGTACATCCTTCTAAAAGAGGAACAGACTACAGCCCAGCAGGAACATCTTGGCAGAAATACTCAAATTCTTATTCAGAATGACTTCTGGAAGACCAGATCCTAATATATACTCAACAAGAGCGATTATTATCTTCTTTTCAGTGTAACTGTCTATGTACAAAAGTGCCAGGCTGTTTTTGCCTTGTCTTGGCTGCCAAAAAGCTCTTTTTCTTTTCATCTGACCACAGAATCCATGGTAAGATCTAGTAGCATCAAGTGAACTCCAGGCTTTGGCATCTGTGGCTAGATTTTTGCAGATGAATGGTTGGAAGCCTGTTTTTTTTGTGCGGCTTCCAATGTTTCGAATATTGCATCTAATCATGGATTCAGAGCCTTTTTGGTAAACTGCAAAAGACTACCATCTTCTACAAATCTCTAGGCAGGATTCTGGGAGAAAGTGTTGTCTGTACAACCAGCCTACTCACAGAGAGTGAATAAAATAAACATCTGCTGTCTTTTCAGGCTGATTTATTAAAGCTCTGTTTATTTTCAAGGTTTGTAGGCTTAGACTGATTTATAAAGACAGACAAAACACAAGATTTTGTCTTAAAAAATAAACACACATAAGTTGGATTTTATAAAATAAACTTAACAGTCAAAGTATTCATTCAATTCTGACCAGGATCAAATGTACAAATGGTGCATGTATATGTGAGCTATTTTAATACTCAAGACTAAATTGGTCAATTTTTAGTTTATAATAGTACATTTTTAAGTCGAGTACATTTGTACTGCAAATAGACTTTTTTTTTTTTTTTAACACTAAAAAGTGTAAAAACTTCATGAAATCCAACTTGGTAGTAAACCGATACAAGTGCTAGTGATTTTCTACTTGTCTACTTTGTAGTTGATCAAAGTTTACTTTAGATATTTAGTATATTTTAGAAGTAAAAGTAGTAAACTTTAGGCACGAATCTTTACAAGTGCAAATCCGAAAAATTTCAACTCTGTGTGTGAAAAATGCTGCAGGGTCGATTGTTAATTATATTGTGATATCACAATAATTCTTTGGCAAAGCGATATTACGTACTGTATGTATAAAAATATGTAGTATTTTTTAACTGCTCACATAAAAAAAAGCACGTTCTGCAGTTCTGAATGAATACTTCACCGAGAATCATTTTTATATTTGCTCAGCAAGGCATGAACGTTGTACACGTACTCTTTCGCAAAATTGTTCCAAAACATGCATCATATTTGCATAAATAAATAGGAAATTAATATTTGGTGTAAACATTTGTAATGATTTTGCCCTCCCAGCACCTGACGGGAGCCATAACCAGAATACTAGACCCGCTGTTTACTTCCGGGGTTACTTCCTGTTTGGCTAGCTACTTTAGATAGCATCAGAAACAATCAGAAAGTCTTGTTCGCAACGTAAGTGTTTGTGTCGGTTATTTAAGTGAATGGTTTTCGTACTCTGTTCGGTTTTCGCTGTCCGTCTCGCGTTTTGGATTTGTTTGCTTGGATCGTTTGGATTATCGTGTGCCGACCCTGCTTGCTCTCGGAATTCTCTTTTAAACCGCTCTTCTTTTCTAAATTAAAGCCATTCTTCGTCGTCCTCCTCACAACAATAATGTTCAAACATTCGTTTTAAGAGAGAGTAAAAAAAAATCTAACTAAAGTGGGAAAACTATAATACATATGGATAGATTTTTTTATTAGATTTACAGTATTTGGCAGACTTCCTTATCCAGAATGCCTTGCAATCTTTTATACAACTGAGCAATTGGGGGTTAAGGGCCTTTTTAAAGGGGCAACTTTGTTTTAGAAAAAAATCTTTATTAAGAATACAAGTATGTGTAAAGTAAAAGTTTTGTTTCTTATTCTATGGTAAAGTCATGTTTATGTCTTAAGTTTTATGTTGTGGTTTCTTGTTCATGTCCTTTGTTTCTTTTCCGTCTTGTCATGTGAGTCCCCTGTCCATGTGTCATGTTTCTCTTAGTTTTCAGTTCTGACTCGCCATCAGTTTTATAAAGTCATTGTGTTCAGGTGTCTGTTTAGTTGATTGTTTCTTTAATTAGGTGTGTATTTATACGCCGATGTTTCAGTTTGTTTGGGTCTTGCTTTGTTTCTTCTCTTATAATGAAATGTTTTTGGTAAAATGTTCTATGTTCAGGTTGATGTTCATGTTTTAAATGATCTGTTGCTAGTTTTTTTTTTTTGCTTAATTACTTTCCTTAGCTTAGTTCATGATTTTGTTTTGCTTGTTTGTTGTTTTAGTTTTCTGTTAATAAACTTATGCATATGCATCTAAATCAACCCAGTGACTCGTGACGGTGTGACAACTGGACAGACTTTGTAAAATTACAGAGAAGATGGACTTCAACTTGTCTGTGGATTTGTCAGTATAAGCCAAGTGTAGTTAATGACTTTAGCACATTTTTTGATTAGTCCTTATAAAAAAATTTATATATAACTTCAAGCAAACTTAATTTTATAGTTTAATGAAAGTAAACTTTACACTTAATTCCTTTTTTCTATATTGCATGAATAATTGATGTAATTTCGCTCCAGTTTTAGTTGTTATACACCCTAGTTAAAAAAAAAAAAAAAAAAAAAAAAAAAAAAAAAAAAAAAAAAAAAAAAAAAAAAAAAAGATAGCACAAATAACAACTTGAACGTTATTTAAATTTTACGTTTTCATGTTTACTTAATGATCATCTACAATTTTCAAACTGCTTACATTTTATTTGTCTACCTATTTAACTAGAACATTTGCACCAAGAGTGCCAATAATTATTTAGCTCGGTCGTTCTAATTGAAGTGTAATTTAGATTTAACAAAAGCAAGAACACTTACTGTTTTGATCGCTCTCCGCAAAACAGACCTGCTAGTTCGGCTACTGTGTAAAAACTTAGCGAGGGCGAGAGGGAGAAAGACCGAAAGATTGAAAGAGATAGCATGAGAGCAGAGGTGG